>JAPFFP010107579.1:0-19002 GCA_026153255.1 Solanum medicagineum
CAGGTGGGTTAGGCCATAAAACAGAGGAAACTCTGCCGAAATTCCGGCAGAATTTGGTAAACTAATTTGGGAACCCTTGTGACTGGATATTAGCGCTAGTGCTTAATCGGCACGAGTCACGGCCCCAGGGTGGGGTCGTGACAATTAACTAGTATATGCTTGTTTATCCCCATAACTATATTGTATAAAACAACAACATACCCAGTGGAATTCCACAAGTAGGGTCTGGGGAGGGTAGAATGTACGCATACCTTACCACTACCTCATAGAAGTAGAGATCTTGTTTCCTAGGAACCCTCGTCTCAAAAATCCATAAGCAGAATAAACTAGATATGACAAAAAGGAAAGGAAAGGAAAGGAAATAGAGCGACTAATAATGAAAAGCACATGAAAATATGCAAACATAATAAAACTAACACATATATGACAGATAATGATAACACATAATAAAAACACGACTACTCCTGCTACCGTGCTATACCCTAAGGTTATACATCCACCTAACCCTACCAACCAATTAGCTTGCTACTCTAATTCGCGACCACCACTCCTTTCTATCTAAGGTCATGTCCTCGGTGAGATCAGGTTTCGTCATATCTTATTTGATCACCTCCCCCTAATACTTCTTCGGTTTACCTCTACCCCTCCGTGTAACTCCCAAAACCAACCTCTTATACCTCCTAATCGGAGCATCGGTACTCCTTCTTTGCACATGTCCAGACCATCGCAGTCTCGCTTCCCTCATCTTATTAGCCACAGGGGTCACCTCTAGCTTCTCCCGAATGGTCTCATTTCTAATATTGTATATAGATTTTTGAAGTTGGAGCTATGTTTGGTTATACTTTTTGCAAAAAAATATTTAGGCTTGAATGTATTTTTTTCAAATATAATTTATATCCTCAACTCCTGAAAATGAGAAAAACCACCAACTCAACTAATTTACTTAAAATATATAATCAAATATGTTCTAAAAGAGTAATATTTTAAAATAAATATTCACATAAAATCATGTATTACTCACATATATAAACTGTTACTATTACTAATATATTTTCAGTGTATCTAAAATTTGTAAAGATAGAATTGTGTTTGTTATAAATTTTACACATAATATTTAATTGCTTGAATGTACTTTTCTAAAAATACATGAAATATAATTTAAATAGGTCCATTTTAGTAAAAACAAAAAATGTGGCTAAAATTTGAAATAACAAAATAGGATACTTACAAAATAGGATATTTCCAATAAGAACAGGGTAACGTACTGTAATTGATGACTGATGAGGGGACATCAGTGTACTGATGACTGCTTCTCTTTCGTCCAATTTGCCCACTGCTATGGAGATTCCCCTGGAACTACACGACACCAAAATTAAAATCCATTCGAAATACCTCATAAATATTCTTTGTTGACGTTAATTATCTTACTGGTAAAATAAAATATTATCTATTTGAATAAATATATTAAAAGTGATGATAAAAGTCTTTAAATATTCTGATAAAAAATCTAGATGGCTAATTTTCTATAAATTGTCACGATTCAACCATCGTGAGTGGCACCAACTCTAGGAAAATGATTTTTAAGGGATGTATATTTCATGTTTTTGGGGTTAGGAATGTCGAGTCCGAAGTTCCTACTCTTGATTCGATTCCTATAGTTAATGAAATTCTCGATGTCTTTCCAGATAAGTTGCCTAATATTCCTCCCAAAAGGGAAATTGACCTTGGTATTGCCCTTCTACCCAATGCTCAATCTATTTCTATACCTCCATATCGAATGGCTCACGTGGAGCTGAAAGAATTGAAGGAACAATTGAGAGAGTTGTTTGACAAGGGCTTTATAAGGTAGTGTGTCTCCATGGGGTGCTCCCATATTGTTTGTAAGGAAGAAGGATGGTTCACTTCGCATGTGTGTAGATTATCAGCAATTGAATAAGGTGACCACTTAAAACAAGTATCCACTTCCAAAGATTGATGAACTATTGACCAATTACAATGTGCAAGTTATTTCTTCAAAATTAATCTTCAGTTCAGGTATCACCAATTCAGGGTGAAGGAAAGTGATATTCCCAAGACAAGGTATAGACATTATGAATTCTTGGTTATGTCATTTGTTGCTGACAAATGCCCCCACATCTTTATGGATTTGATGAATCGAATTCTCAAGCCTTATCTAGACATCTTGTCGTGGTGTTCATTGATGATATATTGATTTACTCCCAGAGTGAAGAAGAACACATGGGTCGCTTGAGAATTGTGTTGCAAACTTTGAGAGACAAACAATTATTTGCCAAATTTAGTAATTGTGTTTTTGGTTGAGGGAAATAGCATTCCTTGGCCATATTGTTGTCCGATAATGGTATGATGGTTGATCCAAAAAAAATAATAAATTTGGAGGTGGTGAAGAATTGGCCTAGACCATTGTTTCCTTCAGATATTAGGAGTTTCTTGGGTTTTGCTTGATATTATAGGAGATTTGTTGAAGGATACTCCTCCATTGCATCACGTTTGACTAAGTTGACCTAAAAGGAAGTGAAATTTCAATGATCGGATAAATTTTAGAACTGATTTACTTTCAATCAAAGTAGCGTAAAAAGTATTGATGTTATGACTATGAATGTTAATTATGTTGCCGTTTGTCGTCATTTTCATTATCCTGAGTCTAAAGTAAATATATTAAATTTTTTATTATTTACAAATTTAATATATAAAATATATTTTACACATATATTATTGGATATGATTTGATATTTTTTGGTTAATTTTATGAAGTAAAAAACTATTCAGTATGGTTATAAATTTATATAAAAAAAATATCAATTTAATCTAAAAATTTGATTAGATTCCATTTGATTCAAGTGGATTTTTTGAAAACCATAGATTCGACTGGACGTATATAATAATATCCACAAAGTTGATTCTTACACGAAAACATGCACAGACAAATTAAACGTAGCCATGACATTCTTAGATTCTTTTAATTTTGGTATCTATGGAGCAGTTTTCAGTCATTATCTTACCAATGGAAAATCAACTTGCAATCCAATAACCTTCTTCAACTATATGATAAGGATAACATTATTATCTTTAGTTTCTTGTCTCTGTCACTAAATTTTGAATAATTACTAGCTTTGCAAGTATCTTAGAAGACTAGTCTTTTTCTAGCTAAAAATTTTCGAATTCGAATTCTTGTTGGGAGCATCATTCTTAAATAAGTCTTATAATATGTAATTCAAATTTAATTGAAGCTTCAATGTAAGTATCAAACATATAGTGAAAAACCCAAAAATAAAATATAAGACTAAGGAAAGAAGATTAGTTAACAATAAAAAAAAAAAAATGCATTTTTCCTAATAATAGATGAGTCATATTTATCTAGTTGCTTGCTTGAGTTAATTGGATAAAACGATACGTCATAATCAAACTAGTCCACCATTTGTTCATTTATAATTTGTGTAATTATCCAATTAAATTATCATGAACCTATTAAACACAACAAATCAAGCTAGACAAGCAACGAAATTTGTTCAAGCTTTTAAGTGGGCTAACCTTGAGCTATATTCAAAATAATCTCAGGAAAACTTTCGGAAATAGTTTGAGCCATAATTATTAAATAATTTGATAATTAACAAACGTAGTTAGTGATACATTAGTTTCTGAAATTGACGATACAATAATTTGCTCTGTAATCTGTATCAATGACACAATATTAGCCGACACAATGTTAGCCAAAATAAATTGTTGTATCACTAATTTAAAAACAATTTCAGAAACTATTCCATCACGGATACATGACGAATTTAAGAAAACTCTCCTTATATTTTGATAAATATAATTTCTAAATGAGTTTAAATTATATGCACCATCAGTATACAAGATTTTCTACACTATCAAGTAACTTTAAAGATAATTACCATAATTTTTTCAAGTAATATTTATACCTTTTGAAAAGAATATAATTTAGAAAAACATTAAAGGTAATTTGAATCCTAATTATATTATAATCCAAATTTCTTCCTAATTTTTAGATTTTTTTCCTTTTTTAATTTGAATCCAAATTATACTCTCTCTCTCTTTCTCGTAGGTATTATATGGTGCTGGTAAAATGACGATGTTGCAATTCTTGTCTTTTCTTTTTATTTTTATTTCTTTTATTTTTCTTAAATTATTCTGTTAATTTTTTAGTTTGCTTTTTTAAAAACACTTAATTTATGACATTTATATTTATAATAATAATAAAAATTCTAATAAAATATGTAATCAAAAAAAGATTTGAAAGAGGTGGAAGATGTAGGAAGTTGTTCAAGAGATTTTCTGTCTTCTACGAAAAATACAACAAGAACAATGGTCACAAAAAATAATTTTATCAGTGTCTTTTTAGATATTATACTGGATAGTCTGTCCTGGATTATGTCTAAGGGCTGGAGAAATATAAAAGTTGGGTCCTAATATTCCTCTAGCATAATCTAATGCTTTGTTGAGATCATTAAAAATTTTGAAAAGTGGGGCTTTGACACCTTGTATGGATTCTATCCATGTCTGAAAAACGTCATTTGTCTTTCCATGCATAACTACGTAGTATTTAAACTTTATTTCTCTACTTTTGTTTGTGAAATATTGACATAGTGCATTTAATACGGCTATGAAATACTTGTTGTCTTTAGTATAGGCTATCCAAAAATTATTTACTAAACACCTTAGTTGTTTGTCAATTACGCATTCAGGTAATACCCTAAAAGATAAATTAGATGGTGGATAGAATATGAAATCATGCTTTCCAAAATACATTCTCTCCATTGTTTCTGCTGCTATTGTCTGGGATCTGGAACAAAGATTACCTAGAACTGTTTGCACGTACGAGTCTGGAGTTGATGACTCAGCTTTCATCATGTCTATGAGCTTTGTCGTTACTGTTCTCATGCTGAAAGAATAAATAGTTCTCATTAGTTAAGTCTAAGATTTAATGTACTTACTTGATCTGCTAAGTTATTATCTTTTCCTTTAATATAGGTAATATTTTCATAGGTTGAGATCGTGTCCATGAAATTAAGCTATCTTCGCCTACTACTTGTTTTTTCATTTATTTTTTGATAAAATTTGACAATTGCGTCGCAGTCTGTTCTGACTAGTATTTCAGGCTTGTTCAAAATATATAATCGAAACCTATTTCATCCATATAATACTGCTACAATTTTCCGTCTATACTACTCATATTTCCCTTTTCTTTATACTTTCCACTCTGATATGCACATATTTTTTCTTCACTTTTATTACTATATTTACTTGGTCAGGCTTTTAATACAGCTCCCCATCCAACAAAACTTCTATCTGTTTCTATAATTAAATAATCAGTTTCAAGAGGTATATTTAAGTCAGGAATATTTTTAACTTTTTCTTTAATTTTTTGCACTAACTTGATATTCTCTGCATTAAAATATTTCTGTCCTTTACTTCAGGTCTTAGCGTAAAGTGGTCCTGCTATTTTTCCTAAGTCTTGGATGAAATTTCTAGCATAATTTATAAGTCCTAAAAAATTTTGTAATTCTTTTGTGCTTTCTAATTTATCTGGCATTTCTAGAACTTTCTTTGCTATATGTGGTTGTAGCTTAATTTTTTTGTCTCCTAGTACTACTCCTAAAAAATTTATATGTGTTTTACATAACTCCATTTTCTTTTTACTAATTATTATATCATTCTCTAGAAACAACCTAAATACTGTTTGAAGGAGGCCTAGATGTTCCCTTATGTCTTTACTAAATACTAAAATACCGTCTGTATAAACAAGGACAAATCTTTTATACTCTCTAAATATACTATCCATTTTTCGTTGAAAAATTAGAGGTGCAGTCTTTAGCCTGAAAGGCATTGCTAGCCATTCAAAATGCCCTTAAGGACATGTAAATGTTGTCCATTCTATATGTTCTTCGTGCATTCTAACCTGCCAATACTCTGATTTACAATCAAATTTACTAAATATTTTCTTTCCTTGTATTCTATTGATTAACTCATTTTTATTTGGGAGTTTTTATGCATTTGTTCTAGTATTATCATTAAGTCTTTTATAATTTATTACCTTTCTTGTCTTTCCCTTTATTATTTCACTATGGTTCCGCACCATAAAGGCTGGGACCTATGTTTTGACATAGATCTTCGTATTAATCGTAGGTTTAATAATTCTTTAATTTGTATGGCGGAGTCTTCCATATCTTGATTAGTAGCCTCTATTGCTACTGCTTTTATTGTATATTTTGGGATTATAATCTCTAATTTACATACTACTTTATTCGTCTCCCAATGTTTTAGTGGTTTTCCACCTATTATCTCCATTTCATCTAATATTTTGATTATCTCGTCTAAGTCTTTTGGACTTTTAATAGCTCCTATTTTGGCTATTCCTGTTTTAAAATTGTAAAATTTTGTTTCTATATTGATCAAAGTATAGTCTTTATTTAGTATATTATAGTCTTCTTCTCCGTATATTTCTTGTTTCATACTACATTTTTTACCTCATCTAAATGCATTGCAACAAGACTGCAGGTGTTCTGGGCCTAGTGTGTTGGAGGATATTGTCTCTTTTATGTATCTTCCTTTTGTATGTATTGTTGTTGTTTGTAACGGCGTGTAAGTAGTATTTTTAAAGAACACTACTTCATCCCTTGTAATCAAAGAACTACCATTGTTATGTAACATGAAATGTAGTCCCAAAACAAAATTTACATTTAAATTTAAGTCCCTTACCCAGATTCTATCTACTTGGTAAGTTGGTTTGTAAAATTCATTACATGTATTTGTGAAACTAATCTGCGCTTTATCTACATAATATTGATCTATGTTATGAGTTCCTTCCATTTGCATTGCTGCAATCGGTGTATCCAAGATCTTTATTAGATTTAGTGGTATTATCTTCTTGTTTATTATGCACCTGGTACATCCCGTGTCTACTAATGCTAGAGTTTCTATCTCTACGTCTCCTATCTTGAGCCCTGCTAGTATTTTTACTGTGGTAAATTTTTTATCTTCATTACATATTAGAGCTTCACAAGTCTCTATGTTCATTAACTCTGTTTCTTGTGGAGGTTCTGGCTGCCAGTCTTCGTCTACCTTTTCCTTTTCCTTTTCTAGGGCTCTTATCCTTTGTTCTAGCTTGTTTATTCTAGTTTCTAGTGTCATTATTCTTAAAGCTATGGTCTAATTTCTTTCTTCTTTGTATTCATCTTCTTTTACTATCTTGATTTTTAGCATGTCTTCTATACATGCGATGCATCCCTCCATATAGCATAATTTACATTTTGCTCTTTTTTCTCTACTTCAGTGTCATTTACATATAGTACATTGATTACTATCTATCCCTTTATTCCTTTCAAGTTCATGATTACACACTTGCAAAACATTTACCATTGTACTTGCTTGTATTTCTTCTAAATCTAGGTTCTCCGTTTCTAGTCCTATTTCATTTAGTAGTTCGTCTTGTTTTGAGTCAGAAGAGTCTAATTGTGGTCTCTCGGTCAGTTCTATACTAATAAAAGAATATATGCCTTCACAATCTGGCATATATTCGTCTACATTTATTAACGTTTCTTGAAAGTCTTCTATTAGTTGTAATTTCTAATCCGACTATTATTTCTCTTTGGACATACGTTTGCCAAATGTTCTATGCTACCGCAAGTAAAACATTCTAATTTATTTTTATAGTTTCTATCAGTTCTAATACTTTCGAACGTGTCTATTTCTATCTAGATATGGTTTTCTAACTGATGACTTTCTTAGGTAGTATTTTCTTCTATTATATGTATTTTCATAATGTGGTCTATTTCTTTTATAATGTCTTTTTCAATTTTGGTCCTTATCGTAGCTTTAAATGTTATATATTATGTTTTTACAAAAATTCATCTAATTTTGCTTTAATTATTTTTGAATTTGTATATTTGTGTATTTTTGGGTTAGTATTTCCATTACATGTTGCACCCTATGTCCTATTGACCATCTAGCATTCGGATTTTGGATTACTCTTCTCTTTTATACCATCTTTCTTCTATTTCTTGACCCAAAGCTCCGGTTGATTTATTGAATAGCTTCTTCCCTAATTCTTCGTCAAACGAATTTTCACGGCTAATTGTACAGTAATAGTAATAATCTTTTAGAAAAGTTTTTATATAGAACCAACTTGTAATACTTTATTGTTCTAGTTTTATTAGAGCATTTCTTTGTAATATTACTTATCCACTATTTGGGTCTTCTCCCATTATCAAACTATGTATCTTGTTAGTAAAATTATAAGGATTAGCTCCCATATTTACTAGAGCCTGAAATTCTTGTGGGAAGTTAGACTTACAAACTTCCCATAACGCTTTTGCTGATTCTCCTAAAAAAGTCTCTATATATTTATACATTATTTCTGTGTCTGTATCTTGATAAGTCTTTATATAGTCTGCTAAAACTATTCCTTTCCATAGGTCTATGACTGCGTTCCACATTTGTGGGCCGTGCACGACTATATTTAGTATTTTTTCTTTGTTACTCCCTTCTTGTAACTTAATTGGTTCTTCAATTGACATTCTTTTCCTTATCGGTTTTACGTTTTCTATTATTATTTTAGGATTAACCCTAAAGACTCTTCTTCGTGGTACATTCCAGGTACTCGTATCTATTGTATGTTACTGTGTCGTTCGTTAGAAAGAGCTACAACTAGTAGATTCCATAAATTCTTTTTGGCTTATAACCGAATCCATTCTATTTCTTCATCACTATCACATATTTTATTGACAATTTTGTCAAGGTCATCTAGTTTTGTTTGGATGTTTTGTTGTTCTCTATATCCTAAGTTATCTGTTCTAAATTCACATTTTTTAAAGTGCAATTCTGTCTCTATTAAATTCATTGCTCCTAACTACACGCTTTACATTTAAATGTTGCACTTGTATTCTCTTCATACCATCTTTTTGCCTTTCTCATGGCCTCATCTACTCCAAATTTGTCTTCTATTATTTCTACATTCATCATTTCTATGGTTGTATCGATATCTTCATCTAAGTCCTTTTATATTGTATATTTGTAGTTAGTGAATCTTATAGATGTTTCTCCTTTAGTATTCGTATACATCAAATGTGATTCTGATACCATTGTTGTTTTCTTCTTAAATTGTTCTAAATTCTATTCTAACCCTGCATATTCTTCTGGATTTAATTTTATTAGTTTTATCAGTTTTATTCCTTTATCTCCCATTACTTCAACTACATCATCTACCTTAATCCGAAATTTTGTATCACTACTTAGGGCTATTTTTCCTATATATCCTACACACACTAATATGTTATTACCTCTTTCCATTTTTTCATAACCTTTAGTCTGTATTCCTATTTTTAATTTTTTCCCAAATTCTTTCAAGTTTAGCATGAAATTGGGGATAATATAGAATATTCCTTCATTGTTCGTCATATTTACCTCGGTTAATCCTATGATAGATATTTCTAGATCAAACCATCTATCATCATATATTGCAATTAATGATTTAGTGCCTAAGTTCTTTCTAGTTAGTCATTTCAATCCAGTTACAATTAATCTCATGTGCATGAGAGTCATTCTAGTATTTATTATCATTTTAAATGATTCTGGATTAATTAGATGTATTATTGTTGTTTCGTTTCCTGTGGCTAATAATTGCTCTTCTCGATAATGTCTATATAGTTGAGTATTTCTTGAGAAATATTTTGTATTATATAATGTCTTAAGATTTAATAATTTTAATTGGTTTTGTTGAAAAATTCTTAAGTCCCTATCTATGTCGATTATCTGATTTAATTCTTTATTTTGACTTTCTTGTCTACTTCATGATAGGATTCTTGTTGAAGGTTATTTCCTATTTTATTTTCTGAAAAACTTACTCTTGGTCCTTCTTCAGTTGTACTTGTCCTACCTGGAAAAAGGTCTATAGTTGAGATTTTCTATTCAGCTTTGGTCTATTTTTTTGTGATTTTATTTCTATATTTTTTAATTGAACCATTAATTCGTCTACATCAGTATTTCTTGGTTGTTCTGCTACTTCGTCTTTTGCTTTAAGAAGTTTATCTAATTTTCTATTTATTTCTAATAATAGTGCTATTATAGTACTGTTCTGTTTAATAATAACTTGATCGGACTTGCTTTAGGGTATATAGTCTAAAAATCCTTGCGGATCAATTTGAACTTTTGATGTAAAATTTAGTGTCTTGGCGTGAATGGGGTCTAAATCCTTCATGAAAGAGAGATTTTTTCAAGCTTTGCTATTATCTATTTTAATTCGTTAATCTCGGTCGTTATTGATTCTACTTGTCCTGTTATTTTTGTTACTAGTTGCGTTGTCTTGACTTTTAATTCTTTGTAAATTAAGACAATGCATTATAAATCAAGACAACACAGCTAGTAACAAAAATAACATGACAGGTAGAATCAGTAACGATCGAGATTAACGAATTAAAAAAGATAGTAGCAAAGTTTGAAGAAATCTCTTTTTCATGAACGATCTAGACCTTATTTACACCAAGGCACTAAATTTTACATCAAAACTTTAAACTGATCCGTAAGGATTTTCAGACTATATACACCGAAGTAAATCCGATCGAGTTATTATTAAACAGAACAATATTATAATAGCACTATTATTAGAAATATATGCAAATCAGATAAACTTATTAAAGAAAAAGACGAAGTAGCATAACAACCAAGAAATATTGACATAGACAAATTAATAGTTCAATTAAAAAATATAGAAATAACACCACAAAAAGATAGACCAAAGCTGACTAGAAAATCTCAACGATGGACCTTTTTTCGGGTAGGACAAGAACAACTGAAGAAAGACCAAGAGTAAGTTTTTTTCAGACAATAAAAAAGGAAATAACCTTCTAACAAGAATCCTATCACAAAGTAGACAAGAAAGTCAAAATCAAGAAGTAAATCAGGTAATCGACATAGATAGGGACATAAGAATTTTCCAACAAAACCAATTAAAATTATTAAATCCTAAGACATTGTATAATACAAAATATTTCTCAAGAAATACTCAACTATATATACATTATTGAGAAGAGCAATTATCAGCCATAGAAAACGAGACAACAATAATACAGCTAATTAACCCAGAATCATTTAAAACGATGATAAATACTAGAATGACTCTCATGCACATTTTGTAATTGGATTAAAAGGACAAACTAGAAAGAACTTAGGCACTAAAATATTAATTGTAATGTATGACAATAGATGGTCTGATCTAAAGAAATCCATCATAGAATTAATCGAGGTAGATATGGTAAACAATAAAGGAATATTCTACATTAGCTCCGATTCTATGCTAAACTTGAAAGAATTCAGAAAAAATATAAAAAAAAGAATACAGATTAAAGGTTATGAAGAAATGAAGAGAGGTAATAACCTATTAGTGTGTGTAGGATTTATAGGAAAAATGACCCTAAGTAGTGATACAAAATTTAGGATTAAGGTAGATGATGTAGTTGAAGTAATGGGAGATAAAGGAATAAAGTTAATAAAACCAATAAAGCTAAATCAGACATTAACAGCAGAAACAATGGTGAGAATGTATTTTGAAAAGAATAATTTAATATTCTATCCACCATCTAATTTATCTTTTAGGGTATTACCTGAATACGTAATAGACAAACAACAAAGGTGTTTAGTAGATAATTTTTAGATAGCCTATACTAAAAGAGACAACAAGTATTTCATAGACATAGTAAATGCACTATGTCAATATCTAACAGACAAAAATAGAGAAATGAAGTTTAAATACTACGTAGTTATGCATGAAAAAACAAATGACGTTTTTCAGAAATGGATAGAAGTTGTAGACTCCATACAAGGTGTCAAAGCCCCACTTTTCAAAGGTTTTAATGATCTCAACGAAGCATTAGATTATGCTAGAGGAATATTAGAACCCAACTTTTATATTTCTCCAGCCCTTAGACATAATCCAGGACAAACTATCCAGTATAATATCCAAAAAGACATTGGTAAAATTATTTTTTGTAACCATTGCTCTTTAATAACCGAGGCATTTAAAAGATTGAATTTTAAAAATGAAACATCAGTGCATGAAAATGCTAGACTCATAAAAAAATTATAAATGATGGAGGAATGCCTACGGGCAATCAAATTCGAGTTATATCGAACACAGATCAGCATGGATGATCATAACAAAAATCCTTAGAGTTCTCTATCTCCAATAAAAATGGATGAGATGGATGTGTATTCTCCAATGAATGCAAAACGATCCACTGTGTCGGATATGGATACAGCTAGTCCGGCTCAAATGGTGGCTTGTAAAGACTTATTAAATCCGTTAATAGGTGTGCATTCCCCAAGAATGCAAACATATCCATTATGTTGGATATGGACAGAGCTAGTCTGGCTCAAACGGTAGCCGGTAAAGACTCATCAAATCCGTTGATGACTGACACTTTGTCAAAAAGTGCAACTAATAAGAAACAATTACGGATACTCTCTGCAACACTAAGAGATGAGTCATCTAAGAAAAAGACAAGTAAATAAAGACAGAAAAAGAAAGAAAAAATGAAAAAAATAATAGAAAAAACTTTGAAAAAATATTTGCAAAATACTAAACAAGAACTTCAAGACAGGTATGAACACGTGAAAGACGAAGGAATGCAGTATGACTCAGATGACGAGGTTCATGATGAATGGACGATGATTCGGGAATGAGCTTCGATTCGATCGCACTGCACAATCTAGGCACATGAGCAAATATTACAAAAAACTAGAAAATAAGAAGGCAACCAAATAAATGCGAAAAGACAAGAAATATTGGCAGGCAAGGAATATTATGGAGGACAAGAAATATTTGGACAACTAAGATAAAAGGTCAATATGACCATATGAAGTGTAAAAAATGAGGCAATATTATAAGGAGACATAAGTGGTTACATGTGTAAGGCTATAGGTGGAACTTGGCGGTTGCATACCTCAAGTTTCAAGGCCATTTAATATCCAAGGTTCTCAAGTCCGATTTTGAAGTCAAAAAGTCCCTATAAATAGATGATCAAATGCTAAAGAACAAGGTATGAAAAGAAATAGAAAGACATAAGAAGTCCTCACTCTTAGCAACATACTCTCCTTCCCTTTCATCTACCTTTATGTATCCAACTCTTCCTCAACAAAAAAATCCTCCTAGCTAAATCAAATATGTTATTGTAAATTAGTGTGCTTAGCAATTTCAGAAGCTTGTAGGAGTCCGTCGGAATTCCTGAAATTGAAACCTCTCTCAGTCTAAGTCATGTAAGTCCGTACATTTTACTTTCTGTTTTCTCCCCCAAAAATATATGGTCGTATGTACAATATGTTTGAATTTATGTTATCATGTTTAATATGTTATCTCATATTCAAGTTATGAAGTATCATGTATATTATGTTCAAGTTGTGTTTAATTATCATGTTTGACAATTTGCATGTAATCTAACCCTTAGTAGATGGTTAGCCTCTTAACCGCTTAATAATAACGATGGATTAACCTGTAAATTCCTAGGATTCTAAGGTTTTAAAGTCCAAAAACTTACAAGGACAGATTAATTGTCATATCCGGGGAGGGGTTAAAGAAGAAATTATTAAGTATATATGGTTAAGAGGAAGAGATGAATAGGGTAGATTATTTAAAAAAAAAGAATATGGGAGAAATCAGAAAAATATATGAGTTTTTTGACCTAAGATGTACAAGAGAGAGGGAGTATCGAGTAGGACTAGTTAAAATTTTTGACAACAAATAATATATTTTTAAATTTTTAATTAATGTTCCCGTTATTTTATTAAGTTTCCCATTATTTTTCTGTTATACTATGATCAGACTTGTAATCTTTATCTTTAGACTTTGTTTATTTATACCTCACGTATCATTTTATTAGACTATGTTTAGACTTGTAATCTTTATCTTTAGACTCTGTTTATTTTTATCCCTCGTATCGTTTTGGTATCAGGGCCCTGGGTTTTTGGGTACCTATTTCAAAAGCGAAGACCTTTAAAAAATATTAAATCGTATTTAACGACTAAAGAACAACTAAGTGGTTTATATCTCGAATATACTAGACTCAACAACTCTAAAGAGAATAACCATAGACTAAAGGAACTAATAAATATAATATCAAGACTGGAATATAGGTTACTAGGATACCTAAAATCTAGACATCTTTCATAGAACTTCTATGAGAACACAAAGATCTACAATAATCCGACTAAAATGCTGGTTTTATTATCGGGAAGTCAAACAAAGATGACAATTAATACAATTAGAGAAGGCGTTAAGTAATATCTACACGTAGTAGAAACTACGGACCAAACTGACCCGATGGTACGTAGGCCCCTTAGTCCAAAAATTATAAGTGCATTAAGGTGGGAGTTAGAAGGTATTAGACGAGACATAGAAATCTGTACACAGAGAATAAAATTCCAAGAAAAACAGTGTAAAGTAAATAGTCCATTAGGATAGAAGCTATCCTATTAAAAAACATTTGACAACAATAGATCCCCTAAAGAATCTCGAGTATTTAGGCCTAAGAATTCACCCTGAAAAACAACTGAAGATCTTGAAAGATAATACAGTGATAAGGTGCAATTTTAGTAGAAGGGAACATACGCTACATTCAGAAGACAAACAATATAATACACTGATAGGCTTAATAATAAATTTTAGTGAAAAAGCTCAAGAAAATAGTATGACCATTATAAGGCTACTTGACCTAATAGAAAATACTCAGTAAAAATAGAAAAAGATACTAGACAAACTCGAACAAGACTTCGATTTCCTAAATCGCAAGAATTTGAAATAGACAGAAAGATTCAATATTTGAACAATAAGTTTAACATCGAAAAAATCCCTACAAAGGTCGAAATAGAAAAATTAGATAGGAAAATAACAGAAAAACCCAAAGAATTAGAAGACAACGCAACTAGTAACAAAAATAATAAGACAAGTAGAATCAGTAATGACCGAGATTAACGAATTAAAAAAGATAGTAGCAAAACTTGAAGAAATCTCTCTTTCATGAACGATCTAGACCTGATTTACATCAAGGCACTAAATTTTACATCAAAACTTCAAATTGATCCGCAAGGGTTTTCGGACTATATACCCTAAAGTAAGTCCGATCAAGTTATTATTAAACAGAACAATACTATAATAGTACTATTATTAGAAAATAACTACAAAATTAGATAAACTTCTTAAAGAAAAAGACGAAGTACCAGAACAACTAAGAAATATTGATGTAAACGAATTAATAGTTTAATTAAAAAATATAGAAATAACACCACAAAAAGATAGACTAAAGTTTACTAGAATACCTCAACTCATAGACCTTTTTCAAGGTTGGACAAGAACAACTGAAGAAAGACCAAGAGTAAGTTTTTCTGACAATAAAATAGGAAATAACCTTCTAATAAGGATCCTATCACGAAGTAGACAAGAAAGTGAAAATCTAGAATTAAATCAGCTAATGGACATAGATAGGGACTTAAGAATTTTCCAACAAAATCAAGTAAAATTATTAAATCCTAAGACATTATATAATACAAAATATTTCTCAAGAAATACTCAACTATGTAGACATTATCGAGAAGAGTAATTATCAGCCATAGGAAACTAGACAACAATAATACATCTAATTAATCCAGAATCATTTAAAACGATAGTAAATACTAGAATGACTCTCATGCACATGAGATTAATTGTAATTGGATTAAAAGGACTAACTAGAAAGAACTTACGCACTAAAGTATTAATTACAAATATATGACGATAGATGGTCTAATCTAAAGAAATCCATCATAGGATTAACCGAGATAGATATGACGAACAATGGAGGAATATTCTACATTAGCCCCGATTTCATGCTAAACTTGAAAGAGTTCAGAAAAAAATATAAAAATAGGAATACAGACTAAAGGTTATGAAAAAATGGAGAGAGGTAATAACATATTAGTGCGTGTAGGATTTATAGGAAAAATGACCCTAAGTAGTGATACAAAATTTAGGATTAAGGTAGATGATGTAGTTGAAGTAATGGGAGATAAAGGAATAAAGCTAATAAAACCAATAAAACTAAATCCAGAAGAATATGAAGGGTTAGAATGGAATTTAGAAAAATTTAACAAGAAAACAACAATGGTATTAGAATCACATTTGATGTATACGAATACTAAAGGAGAAACATCTACAAGATTCACTGCCTACAAATATACAATGTAAAAGGAGTTAGATGAAGATATCGACACAACCATAGAAATGATGAATGTAGAAATAATAGAAGATAAATTTGGGGTAGATGAGGCCTTGAGAAAGGCAAATAGATGGTATAAAAGGAATACAAGTGCAACATTTAAATGTAAAACGTGTAAGTTAGGAGCAATGAATTTAATAGAGACCGAATTGCACTTTAGAAAATGTGAATTTAGAACAGATAACTTAGGATATAGAGTACAACAATCAATCCAAACAAAACTAGATGACCTTGACAAATTTGTTGATAAAATATATGATAGTGATGAAGAAATAGAATTGGATTGGGTTATAAGCCAAAACGAATTTATGGATTCTACTAGTTCTACCCTTTTCAAATGAACGACACAGCAACATACAGTAGATACGAGTACCGAAAATATACCGCGGAGAAGAGCCTTTAGGGTTAATCCTGAAATAAAAACAGAAAACTTAAAATCGATAAGAAAAAGAATGTCAATTGAAGAACCAATTAAGTTACAAGAAAAGGGTAACAAAGGAAAAATACTAAATATAACCGCGTACGACCCACAAATGTGGAACGCAGTCATAGACCTACAGAAAGGAATAGTTTTAGCAGACTATATAAAGACTTATCAAGATACAGACACAGAAACAATGTGTAAATATATAGAAACTTTTAGGAGAATCGGCGAAAGCGCTATGGGAAGCTCATAAGTCTAACTTTCAACAAGAATTTCAGGCTCTAGTAAATATGGGAGCTAATCCTTATAATTTTACTAACAAGATACATAGTTTGATAACAGGAGAAGACCAAATAGTGGATTAGTAATACTATAAAGAAATGCTCTAATAAAACTAGAACAATTTAAGTATTACAAGTTGGTTCTATATAAAAACTTTTCTAAAATATTATTATTATTATTGTACAATTAGTGGAAATTTGTTTGACGAAGAATTAGGGAAGAAGCTCTTTAATAAATTACCCGGAGCTTTGGGTCGAGAAATAGAAAAAAGATGATATAAATAAGAAGGCGTAATCCAAAATCTGAATGCTAGATGGTCAATACAACACAGGGTGAAATATGTAATGAAAATATTAACCGAAAAATGCACCAATATACAAATTCAAAAACAATTAAAGCAAAATGAGATGAGTTTCTGTAAAAACATAATATATACTTCTCAAAGCTATAACAAATACCAAAATCGAAAAAGACTTTATAAAAGAAATAGACCACATTATGCAAATACATATAATAGAAGAAAATACTACCTAGGAAAGCCATCAGCTAGAAAATCACATCTAGAAAGAAATAGACACGTTAGAAAGTATAGAACTGATAGAAACTATAGAAATAAATTAGAATGTTTTACTTGCGGTAGCATAGAACATTTGGCAAACGTATGTCCAAAGAGAAATAATAGTCGGATTAGAAATTCACAACTAATAGAAGACTTTCAAGAAACGTTAATAAATATAGACGAATATATGTCAGATAGTGAAAACATATATTCTGTTATTAGTATAGAACTGTCCGAGAGAGCGCAACTAGACACTTCTAACTCAGAACAAGACGAATTAATAAACGAAATAGGACTAGAAATGGAGAACCTAGATTTATAAAAAATACAAGCAAGTACAATGGTAAATGTTTTTCAAGAGTGTAATCATGAATTTGAAAGGAATAAAGGGATAGATAGTTATCAATGTGCTATATGTAAATGATATCCAAGTAGAGAAAAAAGGGCAAAATGTAAATTATGCTACATGGAGGTTGCATTGCATGTATAGAAGACATGCTAAAAATCAAGATAATAAAAGAAGATGAATACAAAGAAGAAAGAAATCAGACCATAGCTTTAAGAATAATGATGTTGACACCCAATTTTGACCGATCCATAGCCCATTTTAAAGTGTCAATTAATTAAAATAGATATTTTTATTTATATTCAATTTAATTCAAATATTTGTGTATTTTTAACATTCTTTACTATTATTTTATATTTTGATGTTATAAAATTTTCTTTCATATAATCTGTACATATGTAATTATGTAATGTTTTCATAATTATCAAAAGATTATACTCTTGTTTATTTTTACAAATTATTTTCAAAATTACGTAGTTCGTAATAGAGTTAATTATTTTGCTTAGTAATTATATAGAAGCTCGTTAATTGATCTAATTTAATTCATCGTGTATTTTAAAATTGAAACCCGTGCCCCGACCCCACATTTTTCCCCTTTTTCCTTTATCCTTTAACTTTTCTTTTTCTTTTTCTTTTTCACATGGGACCAATGTGTCTCTCCTTTTCCATTTTCTCTTCCTCCCCTCACGAATCTTTCATCTTCTTCCCCAAAAATACAAACTCCATTTCTCTCCATCTCATTACATCAACCAAACGCCACCCTCTTCTCTTCTTCTCCCCCTTTCTCAACATAACACAGCCCCAAAAACAGCCACAAAACCTCCATTTTCAACCACTAAAATCTTAGTCACGAACCACCCTCAAACACCAGAAATCAGACCCAAAAACGATCCATAAAAACAACCAATTCCGACGAGCCGAAGCATCACAACAACAAGACCAACGACCGCAAATCTCAACGTCGGAGTAGTTGCCAAACGTGCTGTCACAACCCGACCCCGGGCCGTGACTAGTGCCGATTAGGCACTATTACAGAGACGAAAACATAGATTACTACTAATAATTTACAGAAAATTCGGCAGAGTTTCCTTTGTTTTACTGACTAACCCACCTG
>JAPFFP010107646.1:0-18994 GCA_026153255.1 Solanum medicagineum
GTGGGAAAGTCAAGATGTGGTAGTCAAGGATAGATTCATTTCATGCATTAAAGCTCGTAAGTTGATCTCTAAGGCATGTCTTTATCATCTTGTGAGGGATAAAGATGTGGAGTCTAAAGCCCCTTCCATAGAGTCGGTTCCTATTGTAAGTGTGTTTCTTGATGTCTTCCCAAATGACCTTCCCGGGTTCCTCCTGAAAGGAAATAGATTTTGGTATAGATCTCCTCTCTGATACTCAACAAATCTCCATTCCCCCTTACCGTATGGCCCTAGCGGAGTTGAAGGAGTTAAGGGAACAATTGTAAGATTTGTTAGAGAACGGATTTATTAGACCTAGTCAATCACCTTAGGGTGCTCCGGTGTTGTTTGTGAAAAAGAAGGGTGGGTCACTTAGAATGTGCATTGACTACCGACAACTCAATAGGGTCACCATCAAGAATAGATATCCTCTTCCAAGGATTGATGACTTGTTTGACCAATTGCAATGGCCTATCTTCTTCTCAAAGATTGATCATTGGTCTGGGTATCATCAAGTGAGGGTGAGGGAGTGTGATATTCCCAAGACGACCTTCCATACTAGATATGGGCATTATGAGTTTGTTATGATGTCATTTGGATTGACTAATGCACCGACCATCTTCATGGACCTAATGAATAGGGTCTTCAAACCTTACCTTCATTCCTTTGTTGTGGTCTTCATTGATGATATTTTGATTTATTCACATAGTAAGGAGGAGAATATGGGCCATTTGAGGGTTATGTTGCAAAGATTGAGGCAGGAGAGATTGTATGCCAAATATGACGTGTGAAATTTTGTTGAAGGAGGTTGCATTCTTGGGTCATGTGGTGTCGAGGGATGGTATTAAGGTGGATCCTAAGAAGACCGAGGTTATTGGGAATTGTCCTAGACTATTGACCCCATCGGATATTAGGAGTTTCTTGGGCCCTGTGGGTTACTATAGAAGGTTTATGAATGGATTCTCCTCTATTGCTTCCCGAACGAACAAATTTACTCAAAAAAAAGGTTAAGTTTTTGTGGACCGACAAATGTGAAACAAGCTTCCAAACATTGAAGAATAAACTTGTGTCCGCTCCTATATTATCACTGCCGGATGGGCTTGAGGGATTTGTTGTGTATTGTGATGCTTCTAGAGTGGATTGGGTGGTGTACTAATGCAAAATGGTAAGGTCATAGCTAATTCTTTTAGACAACTCAAGGTACATGAAAGGAACTACCCTACCCATGATCTAGAGTTAGCCATTGTTGTGTTTGCATTAAATATTTGGCGTCACTACTTGTATAGGGTGCATGTGGATGTGTTCGTGGATCATAAGAGCCTCCAATATGTCTTCACTCAAAAAGGTCTCAACTTGAGGAAAAGAAGGTGGCTTGAACTTCTTAAGAACTATGACATAAGTGTGCATTGCCATCCCTTTAAGGCAAACATTGTGGCGGATACTTTGATTCGGGTGTCCATGGTAGCCCAGCTCATATTGATGGTGTGAAAGGAAGATAGCTTGGGAGGTGCACCGATTGGCTAGATTGGGGGTTAGGTTGGAAGAGGTTGGTATGATGGTGTGGTTGTTGTTGATGGGTCTAAGTCTTCGTTGGTTGATGAGGTGATAGCAAAACACGATCTTGACTCTTCCTTGTTTGAATTGAAGGCCTTGGTGATAGAGGGCAAAGTAGAGGTTTTCTCCCAAAGGGGAGATGGGGCCCTTAGGTACCTAGTTAGGTTCTGTGTGCCTTGTGTTTATGGTTTTAGGGAGAAGATCCTTGATAAGGCCCACAATTCTTCTTATTCTATCCATCCCGATTCCACCAAAATGTATAGAAACTTGAGAGACGTGTATTGGTTTGGAGGCATGAAGAGGGACATTGCCATATTCGTTTCCGGTTGCCAAAGTTGTCAAAAAGTCAAAGTTGAACATCAAAGGATGGGTGGCCTAACCCAAAACACAAAGATTCCTACTTGGAAGTGGGAGGTGATTAATATGGATTTTGTGGTTGGGTTGCCCAAGACTAGGAAGAGTTTTGATTCCATATAGGTTGTGGTTGATAGGATGATGAAATCGGCCCACTTTCTACCAGTTAAGACTACATATGGGGCTGAAGAGTATGCAAGGTTGTATATCCATGAGTTAGAGAGGTTGAATGGGGTTCGTTTGTCCATCATATCGGATCGTGGTTCACAATTCACTTCACCTTTTTGGAGGTCTTTTCAAAAGGGTCTTGGTACAAAAGTTCAACTTAGTATGGCCTTTCACCCCCAATGGATGGCCAAGCCGAAAGAACCATTCAAACCCTTGCAGATATTCATAGGGCATGTGTGTTGGAGTTGAGGGGTAGTTGGGATGACCATCTTCCTATGATTGAGTTCGCCTACAACAATAGCTATCACTCTAGCATCGTAATGGTTCCTTTTGAGGCACTTTATGAGAGATGTTGTAGATCACCGATAGGTTGGTTTGAGGTTGGAGAGGTCGCTTTATTGGGACTATATCTGGTTATGTAGGCTCTCGAGAAGGTTAAGATGATTAGGGAAAGGTCAAAAACAGCCCAAATTCGTCAAAAATCCTATGCTGATGTGAGAAGAAGAGACCTTGAATTCAAAGTGGGTGATTGGGTCTATTTGAAAGTTTCTCCAATGGAAGGTGTGGTCCATTTTAGTAAAAAAGGAAAGATGAGTCCAAGACATGTTGGTCCTTATGAGGTTATAAAGAGGGTTGGCAAGGTAGTTTATGAGTTGAAGTTACCTAGTGAAATGAATTTGGTCCATCCGGTGTTCCATGAATCTATGTTAAGGAAATGTGTTGGTGATCCTAATGCTATTGTGTCTCTTGATGTTGTGGGTGTTGTTGAGGATAACTTGACTTATGAGGAGCTTCCAGTTCTGATCTTAGGGAGATGATATCCGTTAAGGTCCTTTGGAGGAACTAACAAGTCGAAAGTTCTACATGGGAGGCCGAAGTGGACATGAAAAAGTGGTATCCTTCTTTTCCACTCAACTCAAGCCTAAGGTACTAATCCTAAGTCCCCTATGTGACTACAAGTCTTATATTTCACCCCCTATACCATTCGTATGCATTTCATGTTTAAGTTGGAAAACTTATGACGATTTTACATTTATGTTGGGATTTTGAAAATGGTGTTTTAAGTGTGATGTTGAATTTTTGTTGGAGCTGATTTGTTTATGATCACTCTTATCTTGTACATCTCTTTTATATTTGGGGACGAATGTTCCCAAGGGGGAGATATTGAAACGACCCCAAAAAGCACCCGAAAATGTGTCTCGGAATGTCCAGAATTTTAAATTCCATATATCTCAAAATCCTTGCGCGATATCGAAAATACGACTTCATATTTTTTTCACGGAGTAAAAATTAGGGGAAAAAGGGTCTAACCCCGATTTAAGAGCAAAAGATTAGCAATTATAATTTTTCAAAGTGCGAATTCCAAAGAGGAACCCGCATCAAGGAATAAAGTGGTACCTGATTTTTAAGTTCGGGCTAAGACTTCCAAGTCTTGGTCCTAAGTGTTCCTAAATATTTTTTTTACCTATACATAGCCATATTTCACCCTCATATCATCGTAAACATTCCCCAATACTCACTCAAATACTTAGCCATATTTTCATTCCTAAATCCAGGTCTCAAACCCTCATCCGGAACTAAGGATTTCCTTCAAGATTCTTCGTCAAGCTTCAAGTCTCCATCTCCAATCTTCACCAAGCTCATACCCAAGCTAAGGTATTGGGTTTCTTCATGTGTTCCTTTCATCCATTATACCCAAGTCTCCTTTCACTCAAATTGCATATTTAAAGTTGATTTAAAAATGGGTCTTACATATTATGAAATTCACGTCACACTATGATAAAGCTATGTGAAATTGTGACTGTTTTCCTAGGTTTTGAGCTATAAATCTTGGATCTATTATGAGATTTGAGGAGGGTTTTGATGTATGTTACTTGAGGGTGTTGCAAGGTGTTGATTGATCGTTATACAATGGATTTTCTTGCATGATTTCATCTCTATATTTCATGGTTTCATACTAGCATTACACACCTGACAACTTTTGGATAAAATGTCCGGATGTGGTTCTTGATGTATTATTGGTCCAAAGCATGAGATATGATATGCATGACTATATGATGATGAAATGAGCATGTGTATATGATATATTCTATAAGAAGTTTTACATTAGACCATGCCCAATCTGCGTAACCTAGTTGAGGGGTTAATATCTCAAACACTAGGGTGATGGGTGTGATAATTACTAACCTTTATGAGGGGTTTGTACCTCATACACTTGGGTAACAGGTTCTATCATCACTAATCTTGATTAGGGGTTTGTACCTCACCCAATAGGGTGATGGGTGCGATCATCACTAACCTTGATGAGAGGTTTGTACCTCACACACTAGGGTGATGGGTGCTATCATCACTAACCTACCAAGGGGTTTGTACCCCACACACTGGGGTGATGGGTTCTATCATCACTAACCTACCAAGGGGTTTGTACTTTTGAAATCTACCTTGGTCTCTTCTACACTTATGATATCCTATATGAGCATGAGTTACTTAAGCATGTTTTACTTATGCATTGATCATACATGTCATATTGTAATATTATTCCTATTGCATATTGTTATGCATTTTGATCAAGATGCCTATCCCGTGTTGTGTTGCGTCCTACATACTTAGTACATTCAAACTTACCAACTCATACTCTTGGCTATATGATATCACCATGTAGGAGTCGGTGCCCAAGTTGATCATCCTCCTCCTCAATGTGGCTAGTTCAGTACTACTCAAGCTAGTTGGTGACTCCTCCACTTTGGGGACCTTAGTCTATGTTGTTCTTATTATGTTTTGAGACATTCTCCTTTATGTTCTATTTTGACATGCGGGTGAGCCCGGTTGCTTTGTCTTGTCCCCCGCTTTATCTATGTATTAGAGGTGTTGTTGGACATGTTATGTATCTATGATATGATCTTGACTCTTTGTCTATTGTTTATGATGTTATGCAAGCTTTCCCCTTAGTCCCTTTGCCTTATTCTTACTCTTTTGTGTCTCCTACATGGTTCCATGACCAATGATGCGTAATGAAAAGTTAAGAGGGTTTTTGGGGGTTCCTTCAGGTTACCCATTCGACGTGTCACATTTAGGCCGTAGGCTTAGATCGTTCCAAACTTGGTATCAGAGCACCAGGTTGATAAATCCTTGGAGTCCAACACACCACGTTGATTAGAGTGTTATTCATGGTTGTGAAGAACGTCATGGCTATGAATATGAGGCTATGAGACATTTTAGGAAATGTTTCCCTTATTTATGTTCTAAGTCATGCTATAGAGGTGTGGTAAGTTCCCAACCCCCTAATGATTGTTCTTTGCTATGCTAGATGATGCCAAACACTAGAGGAAGTAGGGCCCAAACTCCCAAAGAGCAACCTACCACTGGTGAGTTCCGGGACGCTCTCACTAGCTTGCCCAAGTTGTGTCCAACCAAGTAAATCAAGGGACTTAAGCCCCTCATGCTACTACCCAAGGAGCTTGGGTAAGGGACTTCATTAGGATGAACCTTCGGTGTTCTATGGGTCAAAGGTGGATGAATATCCATAAGAGTTCATTGATGAGGTCTACAAGATCATGAATATCATGGGTGTTGGGCCGAACGAAAAGGCGGAGTTAGTGGCGTACCAACTCAAAGAGGTAGCCCAAATATGGTATAAACAATGGAAGGGTGAGACGGGAATTGGTAATGTGGTGCATTGGGGAAAGTTCAAATTGGCTTCCCTAATTGATTTTTCCCTTTTCAGCTTAGGAAGGCTAAGTTGGTGGAGTTTATGAACTTGGAACAAGGAGCTATGAGTGTAAGGAAGTGTGCCCTCAAGTTTAATCAACTTTCAAAGTATGCTCCTCATTTGATGGAAGATCCTAGATCTAGGATGAATAAGTTCGTGATAGGGGTCTCTGAGTTAGTGAGTGAAGAATGTCAGTCCGCCATGCTAATTAGTGAGATGGACTTGTCTCAGTTGATGACATATGTCGAGCAAATAGAGGATGAAAATTTGAGGAAGAGAAGAGGGCATGATGCCAAGAGGGCCCGATTTGAGGGTAAATTTCAAAAGGGTTCTATATTTAATCAAGGCCAAGGGTCTACTCACGCTACTAATAGGGGGTTTGCCAATGACTTCCCTAAGCCTCAAGGTGTTGCACGTGTAGCTCCTAATAATCTGTGTCCTATATGTAGAGGGGGTTATAAGGGCCCATATTTGAAGGGTTTATACGCATGCTATGAATATGGGTAGCTTTATCACAAGAAGATATATTGTCCAAGAAATTGTGGCAAAGGCCAGGGTGCAAATGCGGTACCATTGGGTAGAGGTGGTCCTCAAGGTGGTTCCCTAAGGCACAATCAATTTTATGTTATACTTGGGAGGCAAAGGGTTGGTGAGATTCGTGATGTTGTTATCGGTATGTTCAAAATCTTTGACTTTGATGTATAAGCTTTGATTGATATGGGTGCCACTCTTTCCTTTGTTACTCCCTTTGTTACCCAAAACTTCCATGTTGACCCCAAGTTGCTGCATGAGTCTATGAAGTGTCTAATCTTATTGGTCCTCTATTGTTACTTGAAAAGTTTATAGAACTTTTCCTATTTGCTTTTGGCATAAGTTGTTGCCTTGTGATCTTGTTGAATTAGACATGGTAGATTTTGATGCCATTAATAGGCTGGATTGGTTCCATGCCTACTATGCTTCTATTGATTGTAGAACCCGCAGGGTAAAATTCTAATTCCCTAATAAACCCATCCTTGAGTGGGAAAGTCAAGACTGGTCAAGGGTAGATTCATTTTATGCATTAAAGCCCATAAGTTGATCTCTAAGGGGTATCTTTATCATCTTGTGAGGGTTAAAGATGTGGAGTCTAAAGCCCCTTTCATAGAGTCGGTTCCAGTTGTAAATGAGTTTCTTGATGTCTTCCTAAATGACCTTCCCGGTTTTCCTCCCAAAGGGGAAATATATTTTTGTTATAGACCTCCTCCATGATACTCAACCTATCTCCATTCCCTCTAACCGTATGGCCCCGACGAAGTTGAAGGTGTTAAAGGAACAATTGAAAGATTTGTTGGAGAAAGGATTTATTAGACCTAGTCAATCACCTTGGGGTGCTCCTGTGTTGTTTGTTAAAAAGAATGATGGGTCACATAGAATGTGCATTGACTATCGACAACCTAATAGGGTAACAATCAAGAATAGATATCCTCTTCCAAGGATTGATGACTTGTTTGACCAATTGCAAGGGACAAGCTTCTTCTCAAAGATTGATCTTTCTTCCGGATATCATCAAGTGAGGGTAAGGGAGTGTGATATTCCCAAGATGGCTTTCTGAACTAGATATGGGCGTTATGAGTTTGTTGTGATATCATTTGGGTTGACTAATGCACCGACCATCATCATAGACCTAATGAATAGGGTCTTCAAACCTTACTTTGATTCCTTTGTTGTGATCTTCATTGATGATATATTGATCAATTCACATAGTAGGGAGGAGCATATGGGTCATTTGAGGGCTATATTGCAAAGATTGAGGAAGGAGAGATTGTATGCCAAATATGAAAAGTGTGAATTTCGGTTGAAGGAGGTTGGATTCTTGGGTCATGTGGTGTCGGGGGATATTATTAAGGTGGATCCTAAGAATACCGATGTGATTAAGAATTGTCCTAGACCATTAATCCTGTCGGATATTAGGAGCTTCTTGGGCCTTGCGGGTATAGAAGGTTTGTTATGAATGGATTTTCCTCCATTGCTTCCCCTATGAATAAATTGACTTAAAAGAAGGTTAAGTTTGTGTGGACCGACGAATATGAAAGAAGCTTCCAAACAGAAAAATTTATGTCCGCTACTATATTGTCAATACCATATAGGCTTGAGGGATTTGTTGTGTATTGTGATACTTCTAGAGTGGGCTAGGGTTGTGTACTAATGCAAAATGGTAAGGTCATAGCTTATGCTTCTAGAGTACTCAAGGTAGATGAAAGGAACTACCTATCCATGATCTAGAGTCAGCCGTCATTGTGTTTGCTTTAAAGATTTGGCATCACTAATTGTATGGGGTGCATGTGGATGTGTTCACCTACCATAAGAGCTTCCAATATGTCTTCACTCAAAAAGATCTCAACTTGAGGCAAAGAAAGTGGCTAGAACTTCTAATGAACTATAACATGAGTGTGCATTACCATCCCAGTAAGGCAAACGTTGTGGCAGATGCTTTAAGCAGGGTGTCCATGGGTAGCCTTGCTCATATTGATGGTGTTGATAGTGAGATGGCTAGGGAGGTCCACCGATTGTCTAGATTAGGGTTAGGTTATAAGAGGTTGGTGATGATGGTGTGGTTGTTGTTGATGGGTCTAAGTCTTTGTTGGTTGATAAGGTGATAGAAAATCATGATCGTGACTCCTCCTTGCTTGAATTGAAAGCCTAGGTGAAAGAGCACAAAGTAGAGGTTTTCTCCCAAGGGGGAGATGGGGCCCTTAAGTACATAGGTAGGTTGTGTGTGCCTTGTGTTGATGGATTGAGGAAGAAGATCCTTGATGAGGCCCACAATTCTTCTTATTCTATCCACCCTTGTTCCACCAAAATGTATAGAGACTTGAGAGATGTGTATTGATTGGGAGGCATGAAGAGGAATATTGCCAAATTCGCTTCTTGTTGCCATAGTTGTCAACAAGTCAAAGTCGAAGATCAAAGGTCGGGTGGTCTAACCTAAGACATAAAGATTCCTACTTGCAGGTGGGAGGTGATTAATATGGATTTTGTTGTTGGGTTTTCCGAGACTAGGAAGGGTTTTGGTTCCATATGGGTTGTGGTTAATAGGATGATGAAATCAACCCACTTACTACTGGTTAAGACTACATATGGGGCTTAAGAGTATGCAAGGTTGTACATCCATGAGTTAGTGAGTTTGTATGTGGTTCCTTTGCCCATCATATTGTATCGTGGTTCACAATTCACTTCACACTTTTGGAGGTCTTTTCAAAGGGATCTTGGTACAAAAGTTCACCTTAATACGGCCTTTCACCCCCAAATAGATGGACAAGCCGAAAGAACCATTCTAACCCTTGAAGATATGCTTAGGGTATGTGTATTAGAGTTGAGGGATAGTTAGGATGACCATCTTCCTTTGATTGAGTTTGCCTATGTCAATAGCTATCACTCTAGCATCTGTATGGAGGCTCTTGAGAAGATTAGGATGATTAGGGAAAGGTTGAAAATAGTCCAAAGTCGTCAAAAATCCTATGCCGATGTGAGAAGAAGTGACCTTGAATTCAAAGGGGGTGATTGGGTTTATTTGAAAGTTTCTCCAATGAAAGGTGTGGTCCATTTTGCTAAAAAGGGGAAGTTGAGTCCAAGATATGTTGGTCCTTATGATGTGATAAAGAAGGGTTGGCAAGGTAGCTTATGAGTTGAAGTTTCCTAGTGAAATGAATTTGGTCCATCGGTGCTCCATGTGTCTATGTTGACGAAATATCTTGGTGATCATAATGTTATTGTACCTCTTGATGTTGTGGGCATTGTTGAGGATAACTTGACTTATAAGAAGGTTCCAGTTCAGATCATGGATAGGCAAATGAAGAGATTGAGGAACAATGAGGTGGTATTCGTCAACGTCATTTGGAGGAACCAACAAATTGAAAGTGCTACATGGGAGGCCGAAGCGGACATGCAAAAGCGGTATCATGATCTTTTCCACTCCACTCAAGCCTAAGGTACTAATTCTAAGTTACCTATGTGATTTCAAGTATTATATTTTAGCCCCTATGCCATTCATATGCATTCATGATTAATTTGGCAAACTTATGATGATTTTACACTTATGTTGAGATTTTGAAAATGGTTTTTTATATGTGATGTAGTATTCTTGTTGGGGCTGATTTGTTTATGATAGCTCTTGTCTTGTACGTCTCTTTTACATTCGGGGACGAATGTTCCCAAGGGGGAGATATTAAAACTACCCCAAAAAGCACCCGAACATGTGCCTCGGAATGTATGAAATTTTAAATTCCATATATCTCAAAATTCATGCAATATCAAAAATCTGACCTCATATTCTTGTTCGAGGGGTCAAAATTAGGGGGAGAAGGGTCTAACACCAATTTAAGAGAAAAAGATTAGCAATTAAAATTTTTCAAAGTGCGAATTCCAAAGAGGAGTCCTGGTGCCTGTTTTTATCTAGTTCGATCAAAGACTTCTAAGTCTTGGGCCTAAGTGTTCCCAAACGTGTTTTTACCTATATTTAGCCATATTTCACCCTCATACCATCCTAAACATTGCCCGATACTCACTCAAACATAGCCATATTTTCATTCCTAAATTAAAGTCTCAAACCCTCATTTGGAACTAAGGATTTTCTTCAAGGTTCTCCTTCAAGCTTCAAGTCTCAATCTCTCATCTTCACTAAGCTCATCTCCAAGCTAAGATATGTGGGTATCATCATGGATTACTTTCACCAATGATACCCAAATCTCCTTTCACTCAAATTGCATGATTTAAAGTTGATTTACAAATGGGTCTTGCATATTATGAAATTCGCTGCACACTAAGATAAAGCTATGTAAAATTGTGACTGTTTTGCTATGTTTTGAGCTATAAATCTTGGATTTATTGTGAGATTTGAGGAGGAGTTTTTATGTATATTACTTGAGGGTGTTGCAAGGTGTTGATTGATGGTTTTAAAATGGATTTTCTTGCATGATTACATCTCTATATTTCATGGTTTTATACTAGCTTTACACAACTGCCAAGTGTTTAATAAAATGTCCGGATGTAGTTTCTTGATGAATTGATGGTCCAAAGCATGAGATATGATATGAATGACTATATGATGACGAAATGAGCTTGGGTATATTATATATTCAACATAAAGTGTTGCATTAGACCATGCCCATTCCGGGAAACCTAGTTGAGGGGTTAATTTCTCAAACACTAGGGTGATGGATGTGATCATCACTAACCTTGATAAGGGGTTAGTACCTCACACACTAGAATGTTGGGTGCGATAATTACTAACCTTGATGAGGGGTTTGTACCTCACATACTAGGGTGATGGGTGTTATCATCACTAACCTTGATGAGGGGTTTGTACCTCACACACTAGGGTGATCGGTGCTATCATCACTAACCTTGATGATGAGTTTGTAACTCACACACTAGAGTGATGGGTGCTATCATCACTAACTTACCAAGGGGTTTGTACTTTGGAAATCTAGCTTGGTCTCTTCTACACTTATGATATCCTATATTAACATGAGTTACTTGAGCATGTTTTACTTATTTGTTGATCATACATGCCATATTGTTATATTATGCCTATTGCCTGTTGTTATGTATTTTGATTAAGGTACCTATCTCTTGTTGCATTGCATCCTACATACTTAGTACATTCAGATGTACTAACGTATACTCTTTCCTACATGATATCACCATATAGGATTCGGTGCCCGAGTTGATCATCCTCCTCCTTCACGTGGCTAGTTTGGTAGTACTCAAGCTAATTAGTCAATCCTGCAGTTCGGGGACCTTAGTCTATGTTACTCTTATTATGTATTGAGACATTCTCCTTTACGTTCTATTTTAACTATGCTGGTGAGCCCGGTTGCTTTGTCTTAGCCCATGCCCTATCTATGTATTAGAGGTGTTGTTGGACATGTTATGTATCTATGATATGATCTTGACTCTTTGTCTATTGTTTATGATGTTATGCAAGCTTTCCCCTTAGTCCTTTTGCCCTATTCTTACTCTTTTATGTCTCTTATATGCTTCTATGACCAATGATGTGTAATGACAAGTTAAGAGGCTTGTTTGGGGTTACTTCGGGTTCCCCATTCATCGTTCACGTCTGGTCCCTAGGCTTGAGTCATGACATTTACCTCTTGTGAGCCATTCATGTTAAATCATGGTATCATGTATGATTGTTATCTACCTTCATGTTTAAATTAGGTTCACTACTAGAGGTCAAGCATGTTTACGAACTACTCAAGTCATGTTATCATGTCTCTTATAGGTTATTCATGTTATGACTAAAATATGATTATTTAAAGTATTTCATGGGATTAGACTTAGAACAGATTGAGGCTTAAGATGGAGGCTCAACTCAAGGGGTCCTTATATAAAGTCTTAGTCTGGGTCCTTATACAAAGTCTTAGTCTCTGAACTGTGTGCCACCTTAGGTTATTCGTGGTCTCTTTTATGACTTTTTAGGATCTACCTATTTATACCACACCTTGTTGAGGGGGTGACACACCTCAATCACCTTGATGACGGGGTGACATGCCTCGAATTTTTTTCATTGTATGGCTACAATGGACAGTAGACCACACCTTGTCGAGGGGGTGACATGTCTCAATCACCTTGTTGAGGAGGTGAAATGCCTTGATCACCTTACCAAGGGGTGACATGCCTTGGTAACCAAGTAAGAGCTCGTTTAGTCTATGTAGGCTACTGTCTTCCCACTCATATATCATGTAGTATGCAAGTTGAATGTTTACAAGCATGTTTTACTACACACATTGATCATGCATCCCATGTTAAGATTTCAAATATTCATTGCCTATGATTATGCATTTTGACTATATTGGCTTATGTCTTGTTGCATTGCATCCCACATACTTACTATATTCAAACGTACTAACGCATGTTCTATGCATACATGATATTACCATGTAGGGACCAGAGCACCTTTTTTGATCATCCTCCACATGACTAGTTGATACTTCGGAGATAAACTTTGGTGAGTCCTCAAGTCCGAGGATACTATCTTCATTACTCTTGCTATTTTGAGACTTCTTCATATGGAAAACTTGTTAATGTGAGGGTGAGCCTGGAGAGTGTTTTGGCCCTTGCTCCATTCCATATTAGAGGCATTGTTGGATATTATGATGTACCTATGCTATGAGCTTGACTCTTTATGCTTTTATGAATATGAAGATTTCCCTTATTCCCACTTCCCATTTTATTATATCTCTTGTTGCTGTTTACTTTTCTTTCACGACCAAGGATGTGTGATTGATATGTTAAGAGGCTTGTTTGGGTCCATCCGGGTCCCTATTCACCGTATATGTTTTAGTCCCTACGCTTGGGTCATGACAAACTTGGTATCAGAGCACTAGGTTGTCAATGGTCCTCGGAAATCCAACACATCACGTCGATTAGAGTCTTATTCATGGTTGTGAATTGCCACAACTATGTATAGGAGGTTGTGAGGCTTTTTAGGAAATGTTTCACTTCTTCATGATTTATGTCATGCGGTCGATCTAAGTCCTCTAAGGCTTATTACTGATTCCTAACCATTATGTTTCATAATATGCCTCAAGTCATTCAGAATGGCAGACAGGATGGTGACCATCTCTCACTTGAGGGTTCACTTCCCAAAGTGACATGTCAAATACGGAGTTTCATAATGCTCTATGGCTATTGGCCAAGATTGTAACCGCCAACTCAGTCAACAAGTGGATGCTCCGGAGACTTCAAGGGATAATAGAAAGGAGAAGGAGGCTAAGAGGGCCTGAGTTGATGGTGCCTCATCTTCGACTAGTCTATTGGTTCCCAAGTACAAGAAGAAAAAGATCTCTTTTGCCACTTGTCAATGGTGTGGCAAGAAGCACCAAGGAAGGTGTTTGGTGGGCACTGAAGATTGTTTCAAGTGTGGCGGTCTTGGGAATAAGATGATGAATTGCCTGGCGGCCTCAAGAGAAGGGAGAAGAAGGGCTCAATTTTAAAGTAGGATTCTATATGCTAAGCCCGGTGACAATAGTGGACTGACCCATCCTAGGTGCCCAAAGTGTTGGAGGAATCATGGTGGCACATGTTGGAGGAACACGTATGCATGTTTTCGGTGTAGCAAGATGGGCCATAAGATTGTTGATTGTCCATATGCTCAAAGAAAAGGCAAGGGTGTTGGTGTTCAAGCGCTCATCCATGCCACAAGTGTGGAAGGTACCATCTAGGAGATTGTTTGGCCGGTTCGAGTGCATGTTTCGAGCATAGCGCAAAGGATCATAAGTTGAGATATTGTCCATGGGTTGCTAGGTACTATGAGGATGACCGTCGATGTTCCCAGCCATACCACCTAGGGGTCACTAGACTTGGCTTGGTGTTTCACAGATATGTTGAATGTTTTGATTTTGATGTGTATGCATTGGTAGATCCGGTTGCCACTCTTTCTTTCATGACTCCTTTTGTTGCCAAAAAGCTTCATGTTAGTCTCGAATTGTTGTGTGAGCATTATGAAGTGTCTACCCCCCATTGGTGAGTCCATTGTTGCTAGAAGAGTCTATAGAAATTGTCCAATGTTCATTTTGCATAAAGTCTTGCCTTGTGATTTTGTTGAATTAGATATGGTGGATTTTGATGTCATTCTTGGGATGGATTGGTTGCATGTATATTATGCTTCTATTGACTGTAGAACTTGTTGAGTTAAATTCCAATTCCCTAATGAGCCCGTTCTTGAGTGGGGAAGTCGTGATATGGTGGTCAACGGTAGATTCATTTCTTGCCTTAAAGCCCAAAGGTTGATTTCTAAGGGTTGTCTCTATCATCTTGTGAGGGTTAGGGATGTTGAGTCCAAAGTCTTTCCTATTAAGTTTGTTCCGGTGGTTAATGAGTTTCTTGATGTATTTCCCTATGAGCTTCCCGGTGTTCCTCCCGAAAGGGAAATAGACTTTGGTATAGACCTCCTTCCCGATACTTCACCTATTTCCATTCCCCTTTTGTAGGGAAAAGGTTTCATAAGGCCTAGTAAGTCACCTTGGGGTGCACCGATGTTGTTTGTGAAGAAAAAGGATGGTTCTCTTAGAATGTGCATTGATTACCGGCAACTTAATAGGGTTACCATAAATAACAAGTACACTCTACCAAAGATTGATGGCCTTTTTGATCAACTTCAAGGGGCTAGTCACTTTCTAAGATTGATGTTCGGCCCGGATACCACCAAATGAAGGTGAGGGAGATTGATATTCCCAAGACGAATTTTCGGACTAGGTATGAGAACTTTGAATTTGTGGTTATGTCTTTTGGGTTGACTACTGCACCGGCGATACTTATGGAACTTACCTTGACATGTTTGTGGTGGTCTTTATTGATGATATATTGATTTTTTTTCACATAGTGAGGAAGGCATGTGAATCACTTGAGGGTGGTGTTGCAAATTTTGAGAAATGAGAGGTTGTATGCTAAATATGAAAATATGAATTTTGGATGAAAGAGGTTGCATTTTTGGGACATGTGGTGTCGGGTGACGACATTAAGGTGGATTCTAAGAAGACGGAGGTTATCAGGAATTGGCCTAGATCCTTGATTCCGTCGGATATTAGGAGTTTCTTGGGTTTGGATGGTTTTTACCGAAGGTTTGTGAATGGCTTTTCTTCTATTGCTTCCCCTATGACTAAGTTGACCCAAAAGGACGCAAGTTTGTTTGGACCGATGAATGTGAATAGAGTTTTCAAACCTTGAAAGATAAGCTTGTCTCGCTTGTATCTTGGCTCTACAAGAAAGGTTGGAAGGATTTGTGGTTTATTGTGATGCTCCAAGGATCAGTTGGGGGGTTAGGTTGAATGAAGTTGAAAATGGTGGCGTATGGTGGTTCATGGTTCCAAATCTTCTTTGATTGAGGATCTCAAGTCGAAACAAGACCTTAATCTCGCTTTGTTAAAATTCGAGGCCTCGGTAAAGGATGGTAAAGCGGGGGTTTTCTCCCAAGGGGAAGATTGTACCCTTGGGTACCAAGGTAGTTTGTGTCTGCCTAATGTTGATGACTTGAGGGAGATGATTTTGAAAGAAGCTCATAGTTCATCCTATTCTATTCTTACCGATTCCATGGGAATGGATAGAGACTATTGGGAGGTATCTTACTGAGATTGGTGTAATGGCTTTGTTAGTACTGAAATTTGACTATGGAAGTTTTGGAAGTAGATGAGGTTGATAGGAAAGAGATTTAAGAAGGCTCAAAGTAGGAAAAAGTCATATTCCGATATGAGAAGGAGAGAACTTGAGTTTAAGATTGGTCATTAGTTTTACTTGAAAGTCTCACCCATGAATGGTATGGTCCAGTTTGGCAAGAAAGGGAAATTAAGCCCAAGGTTTCTCGGTCCTTATAAAGTTTTCAGGAGAGTGGGTAGAGTTGCGTATGAGTTGGAATCGCCTATGGAGATGAATATGGTTCATCAGGTCTTCTATGTGTCTATGTCAAGGAGATGTGTTGGTGACCCAAGTGGCATAGTGCCATGGAGGTTGTGGGCATTGGGGAGGATAATTTGACCTATGGGCAGGTCCCCCGTTGAGATATTAGATAGACAAGTAAAAGTGGAGGAACAAAGATATAGCATCCCTCAAGATCCTTTGGAGGAATCAACAAGTTGAAAGTGCCACTTGGGAAGCCGGAAGAGGACGTGAGGAAGCATTAACCGCACCTCTTTCAATCTATTCAAGCCTAACATAATAAATTAAGTCTCATGTATGATTTCAAGTCTTAAGTTTCAGCCCTCATGTCATCTTGCATGCATTCATGTTTATGATAACAAGTTTATGGTGATTTTTGACATTCATGTTGAGATTTTTTGAAAATAATATTTAAGTGCATTTGTTGCATTCATGTCGAGCTGAAATCTTCATGATTACTTCCCTCATGCATGTTTCTTTGACATTCGAGGACGAATGTTCCCAAAGAGGAGATATTGAAAAGCCCCACATGTGCTTGGGAAGCCCCATAATCGTAATTTCTATATATCTCAAAATTCGTGTATGATATCAAAAATCCAACTTTATATTCTCGATTATGGTGCAAAAATTGAGTGGAAAATGGGCATAACCCAGATTTTAGAGGACCTGCAATGAAAAATAATTTTTTACTAGTTTCTGAATTCCAAAGAGCATCCGCGCCATGGCTGCGACACGCCAAGGGCACGGAGCAGTGTAAAATCTTCCTCGCATTTGGTCCACGTCGTGAACTAGTACAAAAATTTCCATAGTTTTTCTTATGCACCCAAGGGAAATGGTGTCATAGCCCCATGCCCCCGAAAACGTGACATCACCTATACTTAGCAATTTTTCAACTCTATATCACTCAAAATCCTCACTAAAACCTCTCCAAGACATAACCAAATATCTTATACCAAATTCGAGGATTTCAAGTTTAACTTTGGGACTCAAGGATTCACTTCAAGCTCTAACTTTCCTTCAAGCTCATCTCAAGAAAACCCAAGTTTGAGGTATGTGGGTTTCCATCCATTGGGTCCTTTCACCCATGGAGCCCAATCTTCCCTTTTCATGAAAATTGCACCTTTTCAAGTTGTGTTACCTATGGATATCTCTTAATATGAATTATGAGCATAAATTATGTTGGGATTTTATGAAATATTGATTGGTTATGCATAGGGGTGGCAATTTCAATCCATATAAGGTAAAATGAACTCATTTTACCCATATTTATTTTAATGGATCACTCATATTTTCTAAATGGGGTAAATATGGGTTGACCTATTTTAAGAGTTCATACAAATATGGCCAAAATTGATAAAATATGCGTACCCATATTGACCCATAGATTCCCCAACTCATAATAAATAATTCTTAATTTCTTTTAAAAAAAATTTATGTGCATGATTTTTTTATGTTTCTTAAAAAATTGGGATCTGGGAGAGGGGGATGGGGGGGACGCAAAAAAATTGAAAAATATTGAATCAAACAAAACTAATTCAATTTTTCACTATAGTGTCGAGTTGGGGGGGGGCAAAAATAATTTTTTTTGGCGGACAAAAATACTGAAAAATCAAAAAATCGAATCAAACCAAACTAATTCAATTTTTCAGTTCGGTGTCAGGGTGGGGGGGCCAAAAAAAATAACTTTTTTTTATTTTTTATTGAGCCCGGCATAAATATCGAAAAATTGAAAAAATGAACCAAACCAAACTAATTCAATTTTTTGGTTTGGTGTCGAGGTGGGGTGGGGGGCAAACAAATTAACTTTCTTTTATTTTTTATTGGGACGGGCATAAATATCGAAAAAATCTAACCAAATCAAACTAATTCAATTTTTCAGTTCGGTTTCGGGGTGGGGGGGGCAAAAAAATTAACTTTTTTTAAATCTTTTATTGGGGCGGGAATAAATAGCGAAAAGTCGATCGAACCAAACCAAACTAATTTGGTTTTGTGATTCGGTGTCAGGGTGTGGGTAAAAAAAGTTATTTTTTAAAGTTTTTATTGGGATGAGCATAAATATCAGAAAATCAAAAAATCGAACCAAACAAAACTAATTTCGTTTTTCAGTTCGGTGTTGGGATGGGGGAAGGGGGCAAAAAAATTAACTTTTTTTTATTCGGGCAGGCATAAATACCGAAAAATTTAAAAATCGAATCAAATCAAACTAATTCTGTTTTTCTATTCTGTGTTGGGGGGCAGGGGGACAAAAAAAACTAACTTTTTTTATATTTTATTGGGACAGGCATAAATACCGAAAAATAAAAAAATCGAACCAAAACAAGCTAATTTGGTTTTTTGATTCGGTATCGGGGTGGGTGGAGAGGGGTAGATACCGTGACCACCTTCTCTAGGGGTGACATGTCTGTACTACCACGTCGAGGGGTAGATACTTTGACCACCTTGTTGGGGGGTGACATGCCCATACTACCATGTTGAGAGATAGATACCTTGACTATCTTGTTGGGGGGTGACATGCCCGTACTACCATGTTGAGGGGTAGATACCTCGACCACCTCACTGAAGGTCTGACATGCCACGAATCACAAGTAATAGCTTGGTTGGTCTATGATTATGGTCTCTTCCTGCACATGTAATCTATATTTGCAAGTTATATGATTTACAAGCATATTTTACCTCAAGCATTGATCATGCATGCCATATTGATATTATACTTATCCATTGCTTATGACTATTGTCACGCCCAAAGTCCCGTTAGGGAGGACTGGCACCCATTGCCGA
>JAPFFP010107656.1:0-18992 GCA_026153255.1 Solanum medicagineum
TACTTTAAGGCATACTAAAGGTACAAACCCCTCATAATACGTATAGTAAGCGCATAGTTACAGGTTGGTTCTCCCGGCCTCATCGGCAACAGGTGCCAGTCCGCCCTAACGGGACTTAGGGCGTGACAGGTGTGTCCCTAGCATGAGAGAGATTTATGAAAAGGGACTGGAACCAAAAAGTCAAGGGAGGCTAGTGCAAAGGTTTCATGAGAAGGCAAGGTTAAAAGACTCAGGGCTAAGCAGTGCACCGGGCTAGAAGCTGAAATTGAGTGCCATGGACTAGGTTGGCTATCACAAGTGTTGGGAAAGTATGCCCCTACCTGGTCCGAGAATTCTATGCCTCCTACTATGCTACTTTACATAGCAATCTTCCGAGGCACAAAAAGTCCATTGAGCAGCCATGATTAAGTAAAGGTCTGGTTAGAGGTGAGGTTGCTGATATCTCAGAAGAAACCATTCGGCCAGTTTGGGCCAAATTATAGAGTGACACACTCCATTGTGAAGTATGATCATAGGATAGCAGATATGAGAAAGGTTGTTAATCAAAAGATGTTGGACTGAGAACAGAGCTCCTTTGGTGGATTGCGAGCCAAATTTGCGAGGAAGACGTTATGCAACACAATTGAAAACATTATATGCTCAATTTGGGGTCACTTAGGAGTTTCTCTTAACCAACATCTAATCCCACCACCATTAGTTTAGTGATGTACAATGAAGACGACAACATTTCCATGCTCATCTTAAACTTGCCGAGGTAAAGGATGATCAAACTCTCTCTTGGATCTACAATAAATGTCTATCTTTTTGGGACATGAGGAGTTAGTTACATGACTATCCTATGTTGACAACATAGTTTATGAGTTAGAGTATCTATTTACTTGCTCCCATATCGGTGCTCAATACTCCTCTAAAGACTAAAACATGCTCATGCCAATCGACTCAAAACTCATCTGTTTAAATTACCTCAAACTAACTCAACTCAGTTACTCATAACTCAATCAATCTAAATCGTTAGTCATGCATGAACTCAAGACTCTAACTCAAATCAAATTGTTATTAGTCTCTACTCCATCATACTCATCACATCAAAATAAATAGGATGCTCATTAAATATTCATAAATACATGCAATATGCTACTCATGCTCATTCATACTCAATTTACTCAACTCAAACAATCACAATCATGGTCTAAATTCGATTAATGCAACACACGTTACATAGGATGATGCAAGATAAGATTCATAGAACTGAATGCAAGTTTTAGCCTCAATTTTATATGACCAACAAGTAACTCATCAAGCCATTCATAACTTCGCATAGAAATTCAAAGTAAATGCAAACAACTGAATATTAGGATTATAGGATCTGTCGATACTCGATTATCACATATGAACTCGACCCAAGTAAACAAAAGGGGCACATGGAGGACTTAGTCCCATGACTTAGGAAGCCATACATACCTGGAATGTGAAAGACAATTAACTCTCTGATGATCCTCAAGCTCGAACATAAAGCCCTTACCTTTTCTCCCTCCTTGGATATTCTCAAGATTTTGTAAGTGTATAATGAGAAATAATAAACTAGGTACTAATAAGGGACCTAACTTGAGTCCAAGCACCATCATAGGTTTTAATTAAAAGGGATAGAATAAGTTACAAATGCCCCTCTTAAAACTGAAACTAGAGACCCTGTCTATGGGTTATAATTCCACTTTCGGGCCATGAGTGGCATTCGTAGGTGAGGTTTTTCGATGTTTGGGTTATTAGAAATTGACAAGTCATCTAATGACTCGTGGTTTCAAGGTTCAGTAATTTTGATTTTCTAGAACTCCAATCTATGAAACCTCATTTACGGGGCTGTAAGTAAGATGACAGGTCGTATGTTAACTCATCTCTAATATTCAGCAAAGTCAATTTTTGATTCGTCAATCTACAAAACCCAATCTACGTGTTATGGGATAATGTACGATCCGTACACTATCTCATACATGGGCCTCATACTTAGAAAAATTTCGCTGTCACAAGGACACTTATAAGGCTACACCTATGGGTCATAGATCACTCTATAGGTTGTAGATGGCCATCGTGATTTCTTTCAGTGATTTTTCTCAGTTATTTTCTCAGTTTGCTCTAGGCATTTACTTAGTCTAGGTAGGATGAATTAGGAGGTGTTACATCATCTCCCCCTTGGGATCATTTGTCCTCGAATCAAGAGAAATCCAGAACCTAGTCAACGCACGAATCATATCCTGGACCCTAACAATCAAACAGTTCACAAATCACTCATGCAATCAATCAAATAAGTAGTTAAGCAAGTAATCAATCAACAATCAAACTAGTCATCAATCGAATTCTAGAACTCTATCATCACTCTAACTCATTAAAAAAAAGGAGCTCAAGGAATAGGAATGAATCATTATTGCCAACTCTTTCATCATCATCAGGCAGGAACAAATGAGAGTACTTGGCCTTCATATTCTCTTCAGCTTCCCAAGTAGTTTCTTCGACAATCTAATTTCTTAGGAGCTCCTTGACAGAGGCAATCTCTTTGATCCTCAACTTGCGAACCTGATGATCAAGAATTTGGACTAGGATCTCCTCATATCTCAACCTATCCTACACTCCAATACTCTCAACTAGCAAAACCAACTGTGGGTCTCCTAAACACTTCTTAAGAATGGAAATGTGGAAGACTGGGTAGATGGATGCCTAACTCTGTTGGTAGCTCCAACTCTTAAGGTACATTGTCCGCCCTCTTTATAATCTGGTAAGGTCCAATGTACCTTGAACTCCTTTCTTTCCAAATCACATTACACCTTTATAGGTGTCACTTTTAGATATACCCAACCGTTGACCTTGAACTCTATGTCTCTCCTCCTAACTTTTGTAAGGATTTTTGTCGACTCTGTGTAGTCTTCAATCTCTCTAAGATGATGTTCACTTTCTCCATGGCTTGGTGAACCAAACTTGGCCCAATAAACTCTATCTCGCCAATCTCTAACCATCTAATTGGTGGTCTACATCTCCTCCTATAAAGTGCCTGATATGGGGCCATCTGAATACTTGAATGAAAATTGTTGTTACAGGCAAATTCAATCAGAGGCAAATGGTCATCCCAATTACCTTTGAAGTCAATGACGCACACCCTCAACCTATCCTCCAAAGTTTGAATTTTATGCTCAGTTTGGCCATCAATTTGTGGGTGGAAAGCAGCGCTGAGATTCACCTTCGAACCCAAGTCTTTCTAGAAGGATCTCCAATATAGGCCCATCAATTAGGCTCTTCTATATAAGATGATAAAGAAAGGGACTCCATGTAGTCTAACAATTTCCCTTATGTATAATCGAGCATAATCATCCGTGATGTTAGTCATCGTTACTGCCAAGCGCAAATTTTGTCATCCGATCAACTATCATCCAAATCAAATTATGTTGTCTACGGGACCTCGGTAAGCCTGTGATAAAGTTCATGTTAATCATTTCCCATGTCCATTTGGGATCTCAAAGTTTTGAGCCACTTCATATGGCCTTTGATGCTCAACTTTAACCTATTGGTAGTTTGGACATTTAGAAACAAACTCAGCAATATCTCTTGTCATCCCACTCCACCATAAACCTCTATCAAGTCATGGTACATCTTAGTTAAGCCTGGATGGATAGAATATCTGGAGCTATGAGCTTCTACCATGATGCTTTCTCGAATACCATCAATATCTATAACACATAATCCGCCTTGATATCTCAATACTCCATCTCCCCTTTTCGCAAAATCCATCACCTTTTGCCTGTGCACATCCTTCTTCGATTGCAGTAAGGTGGGGTCTTGGTATTGCTTTTCCTTCACCTCCACTACTTGATATTATGCAGACCCATTGTGCATAAGAACTCCACCTTCACCGAATTCATCTGATTTAACTCCCAATCGTGCCATCATGTGAATCTCTATAGCCAACTCTTTCTTCTCTTTTTGTACATGAGTGGTGCTCCCCATAAACTACCTACTAAGAGAATCAGAAACCACGTTACCTTTACCAGGGTAGTAGAGGGAGCCCATACATAGTCCTTGAGTAACTCAAGCCATCTCCATTGTCTCAAGTTAAGCTCCTTTTGGGTGAAGACATATTGTAGGACTTTATGGTCTGTGAAAACATCAACATGTGCTCTATACAAGTAGTAGCGAAACAGCTTGAGAGCAAACACCACTGCTGCCAATTATAAGTCATGTGTGGGATAATTCTTTTCATGCACCTTAAGTTGTCATGGAGCATAAGCAATGAATATACCTTTCTACATCAATACGCATCCCAATCCCACTCTTGAAGCATCACAATAAATAATAAATCTATCAGTTCCCTCGAGAAAAGTCAACACTAGGGTAGTAGTCAACCTTGTTTTCAACTCCTAAAAACTCCTCTCACACTCATCAGACCATTGGAACTTGACCTTCTTCTGGGTCAGTCTAGTCAACGACACAAATATGGAACAGAACCTATTAATGAATCTCTGGAAATAACAATCTAACCCTAAGAAGCTTCTTATGTTGGTTAGAGAGCTTGGTCTAGGTTGATTGTTAACTGCCTCAATCTTTTGAGTATCTACTCGAATTCCATCACCCGAAACTAGGTGGCCTAGGAATACCACTGATTTGAGCCAAAATTTACACTTTGAAAACTTCATATATAAATCATTATCATTAAACGTCTGGAAAGCGATTCTAAGGTGATTAACATACCCCTCTTCATCTCGAGAATACACTAGAATATCGTCAATAAACATGATCATGAACATATCAAGGTACTGTCAGAATACTCTGTTCATCAAGTCTATGAAAGTTGCAACTACATTTGTTAACCCAAAGGACATGACCAGGAACTCAAGATGACCATATCGAGTTCAAAAAGCTATCTTCGGGATGTCATATTCTCCACTTTCAACAAGTGATAATCTGATCTAAGGTCTATCTTTAGAGAAAATAGTGGCACCCTAAAGTTGGTCAAACAGGTCGTAGATCCTTGGGAGGGGAATACTTATTCTTGATTGTTACCTTATTCAATTGGTGATAGTGAATACACATTCTGAGAAAACTATCCTTTTTTCTCAAGAATAAAATCGAACCACCATATGGAAAAGCACTCGGCCTAATAAATCTCTTCTCTAGCAAAGCTTCAGCTGCATTTTCAACTCAATAGGGACCATTCTATACGGCAAAATAGAGAAAGGTTAGGTGTCGAGAAAAACATCAATTATGAAGTCAATCTCCCTATCAGGAGGGACTCCTGGCAGATCCTCAGGAAACTTATATACAATCAGGATAAACTCGAGGGTAGGAGGCTTAATATTGTAAGACTTAACTCACACGAGGTAGTAGATACCTCCCTTTGAGATTAACTTCCAGGCCTTAGCGTAGGAAATAAACTTGCCATTTGATACAATAGAATTTCCCTTCCACTCTATGACTGGATCATTCACAAATTAGAATTTGATAATTTGGGCTCTACAATCATCAGAGGCATAATAGGCGTAAAGTCAGCCCATGCTAAAAATTATATTAAAGTTAGTCATCTCTAAGTCAATCAAATCAGCAAGAGTATCTCTATGATGGATGGAAACTATGCAATCTCTATAAACTATCTCTCGATAGAATAGACTAACCAACTGGAGTAGAAACAAAAAATGGCTCAAGCAAGCACTCAGGAAGGATCTCAAATCTACTGGCCACATATGGCATCACAAAGGACAGAGTTGTACTCAAGTCAAGCAATGCATAACAATCAAAAGTGAAAACTTGAAGCATACCTATCACAACATCTGGTGCAGTCTCTTGGTCCTATCAGTTCCCCATCATATACAGATAGTTTGTTCCACCGCCCATCCCTTATGTAGCGCCTCTCTAATTACCTTTGGTTGGTGGAGTTGTAGTAGAATATTGGGCCTTATTGCCCCACCTTAGACACTCCTTCTAGAAGTGACCTATCTGGCCACACTTGAAACAACCATTCCCTTTCTCTCTGCACTCTCCCTAATGCATCCTACCACATTTTCCACAAGATGGCTTCCTATTCGAGCCAATGGTCATAGTGGCTTAAGATTGAGGACCTATGCTCTGGAGCTCTGCTGACCTTGGGGCCTTTGATCATTTCTATTACTCGAAGTTGGCGCACTGGTTGAGGATGGTGCATAACTATTATGTTCTTCTGGAAGTAGGACTTGTCTCCGTTGCTTGCTTAGGCCGATTAGGCTTAGTCCCTTCTGACTTAGATTTCTTGCTTAGATACTCCTCCCAATCTCTTTTCTTATCCTCCTGAAGTTGTTGTGCATAGAACATAAGCCCAGAGAGGTTTATGCCTATGATTAGCATTGTTGACTTATACTCCTTCTTCACATGTTTGCCCCGTCCAGATAAGAACTTCCTCATTCTTTCCCTTATATCCTGAACCATCTCAGGGAAAAACTTGGACTAGCTGAATGAACTTAAGCTTGTACTCTTTAACAGTCAACCCCTCCTTCTTTAAGTTCACAAACTCTTCAATCTTTACCTCCCACAGCTCATGGGAAAAGAAGTGGTCAAGAAAGGTGTTCTCAAACTCACTCCACTTAGTAGGCTCAACGTTCTCACCTTGATCCTCTTCCCATTTATTATACCATACATTCACCACATTCTTAAAATTGGTAGGAAACAAGTTCAACTCCCTCAGTCTCAGTCGCATGCATGGCTTTCAGGACTTTTCAGTAAAGACTGGTGGATTTATACTCAGAAAATCCTTAAGCATAGTTGCAACATTTGGCTCTTAGGAGCTAGAACTAAGAGGCTGTGAACTCTGATTCCCACTCTGGGTGGCTACCAACTAGGTGAGCATGGTAATAGCTCCTCTAAAATTAGCCTCGATAGTAGGAGCAGGTAGAGCAGTAAATGCCTGTGGAACTCCATTACCTCTAGCTGGTCGACCTCCACCCCTCAACTGGGGTGTCTCTGTGGGTGGCGGTACACTTAGGAGGCACGATCAGCAAATGCGTAATGTAAATTAGAAAGGAGCTTTATAGAATTCAACTATATTGCCTGAACTCAGAAGATAAAAGAAATGTAACAATTCCTTATGTCCCATAGTCTTTTGCTTATAAAGTGTTGTGCACAACACACCCATAAACGAGACTCTACTAGACACGACTTCATAGACTCCCTAGGATACTCGAACTCTATACTCAGATACCAAGTTTTTCATACCTCAAGAGGGTACCCTTGTGTGGTAAGTACTTGAAGAACCATTGTTGATTCCCTAAGAGAAAAACTTGGCCTTATCATCGCCTTATACTCGATAACAGAAGAAATACTCAGAAAGACTATCAATTTAGATGAATTAAACTCTATTATAATAATAGTTTCCAATGATCAAGTTTGGAAAATGAACAACATTTGATACTCTCTACTCAATGTCTATGAAGCCTCTATTTAACAATTAGATGGTACCATGACAGGCCATGGCTATCCCAATCAAAGAAAATAAGAATACTCAATAAAAGAAAGGAGCTTCTCTGAAGGCAAAGGGGCTTCACCAACTCCGAGAGCAAGAAACTAGACCTCAATGATACATTGGTTGAAGTCCTCTATCACCATATCATTAACGATGCAAGCCCAAATGGACGCCAGTACATGGAATATACTGATATGTAAAATGAATAAAGAAAACAAGTGAAGCTCGACTCAAATAAGTCAACTCGACTCAGAATCAACTCATAAACTCATAACTCAACTCGATAAATATGCAAGTTTAAAGTTTAAAACCATGCTTTGAAAATAGACTCAGTGTTATCCAACACAGTTTAAAACATTATATGCTTAATCGAGGGTTGCTTAAGAGTCTCTTACCTGACATCCAATCCCACCACCATCAGGTTTGTGATATACAACCAAGGAGACATCATTGCCACTCCCATCCTAAACTTGCCAAGGTAAAGGATGATCAAACTCTCTCTTGGATACAGAATAAATGTCTATCTTTTTGGGACATGAGTCGCCAGAGTTAACTGCATGACTATCTTATGTTGGCAACATAGTTTATGGGTTGGAGTAGCTATTTACTTCTTGCATATCAATACTCAAGATTCCTCCCAAGACTAAAATATGCTCATGCCAATCAAGTCAAAACTCATCTCTTTAGATTTCCTCAAATCAACTTAACTCAGTTACTCAATAACTCAATCAATCCAAATCATTAGTCATCCATGAACTCAAGTCAAATGGTCATTGTTTACTCTACTCCATCATGCTCATCACATCAACTAATAAGATGGTCATTAAATATGCATAAATAAAGGCAATATATTCCACATGCTCAATCATACTCAATTTATTAACCTCAGACAATCACAATCATGGTCTAAATATGATTAATGAAACACAGGTATATGGGATGATGCAAGCCAAGATTCATAGAACTAAATGAAAGTTTTATATCTCAATTTCATATGACCAACATGTAACTCATCAAGCCATTCATAATTTCACATAGAAACTCAAATTAAATGTAAATAATTCAAGATTAGGATTATAGGATCTATCAATTCTTAATTATCATATATTAACTCAACCAAAGTAAATGAAATAGGGGCATGGATGGACTTAGCCCTACGCATTAAGAAGTCTTACATACCTAGAATATGAAAAACTCTCAACTCAGGAAAGCGAAAAACTATCAACTCTCTGTTTGTTTTTTCTCCCTACTCGAGGCTCTCAAGATTTTCTAAGTGTATAATAAGGAATAATACACTTGGAGTACTGATAAGGGATCTAAATTGAGTCCAAAATATTATAGGTTTTAATTAAAAGGGATAGGAAAAGTTAGGAATTCCCCTCTTAAAATTACCAATAGGAACCATGAGACCCCGTCTACGGGCCGTGGTTCCACTTACTAGTCATAAGTGGCCTCTCATAAGTGAAGGTGTCCAATATTTGGGCTACTGGAATTTGGATATAGGGTTTTACAAATACCTTTCTACGAGTCATAGGTCAAGTTATGAGTCATTTGATAACTCCCTATTTCAAGGTCAGAAATCATGGTTTTCTGGAACTCCATTCTACGCAACCTTCTTTATGGACCGTAAGTAAGATGACATACTGTCTATTAACTCATCATCCAACATCCAGAAAAGTTGATTTTTGAGTCAACAATGTATGAAACCCAATCTACATATCATGGTACAATGTATGGTCCATATAGTACCTTATACATAATCCTCAAACTTAGAAAAAATTCACTAAGTCATAGGGTTACCTACAAGGTTTCACTTACGGGGCGTAAATCACTCTATAGGTCGTAGATGACCTTCATGGTTTCCCTCAGTGATTTTTCTCAATCATTTTCTCAGTTTGTTCTAGGCATTTACTCAGTCTAGGTAGGATGAATTGGGGGGCAAGAGGTTACAATGCCTAAGATCACATAGAAGTTAGTCATATCCATAATCACCAAGCTAGCCCAAGTTTTGAATCCCATAAACAACACAGAACAAGCCCGATAAATATGGATGACTATAACAGACTCTCCAATAGGGGTGGAAACATGGATGGGTGTGTCTAGTACATCGCAAATAGCATTATAACCTAAGGCAAAATTCACTAGCACATAATAATAGGTACAACCTGGGTTAAATAAAATATTATCCATATAGTCATAGATAATAATAGTACCCATGATAACTGAATTAGATGCATCAACCTCAGTCCTTCCTGTAAAAGCATAAAGATTGGCCCTGTTATCTTGACTGGCAACCTCCTTGCTAGTATGTGTTGTACCTCTACCAGCATTACCATTACCTCATCAGCATGGTCTCTCTGATTTCCTCCTTGCCCACATTGTTGACACCCTATCCATTACCACCTATATATGTAGGCACCACAAGTCTATTCTATTGTTGCACATGGTTAGTCATACGACGTGGGGACACTCTCTCCTCAAATGCATAGGCTGCCCATAAATAAAATAGCTAAGATCAAGAGAAGACTGTGTGCCTAGTGTAGAATAAGTTCCTTGACCGTCATGAGCAACCATCTGCTGAGAAGACCTAGAATATTTGCCTCTAAAAGCATGCATAGCTGATTGCAGTTGTTAGGATAGAAAGGCCAGCTTACCTAAGCCATGAAGTTGGACCCTTAGAAGTTACCTAAACCTTTGGGCCTCTTAGTCAAAACCTTGTCCTGCATAGTTTCCCTCACTCCCTCAACCTTCTTAACAAAGATTTTCACCTCATTAAAGCTCTTACCACTAGTAGTCATATGGATAGACGATACATATAATTTAGAATTCAAACTTTTGATAAAAAAATCAGATCCTTTCCTCCTCTATAGTTATCAGTTGAGTGGCATATCGGGACAAGGCATGAAACTTAACTGCATGTGCAGTAACAGTCATGCTGCCCTGCTCAAATGCCATGAAATCATCCTTTTTTCGATCTCTTAATGCCCAACGCACATACTTCTCTAGAAATAAAGAATGAAATTGGATCAAAATAAGTAGTGGTAGAACAGAAAATCTGGATTCACATAAGCTCTCCATCACTCCTTGGTCTCACCCTTAAGCTGGAAGGTCACAAACTACACGCCATGTTAAAGCACAATACCCAACTTATGCAGCCTTTTATAATAATCTAAAATAAATTTATAAGTATTCTCACTTTCTATACCTTGACATACTAATGGCTTCAACTTCAAAAATTTGTCAGCATCTTATGCTTTGGGCCTATCATCACTGAGCCCAGAAGGGGGTAAAAGAAAGCATCAGTGCCCATTGCCCTAAGAACAATATCCACAGTAGTAACGAGATAAGTGGTAGGAGACAGAGTGATAGGCATAGCGAGGATAGTGCTATAATTGACCACCTCTGAGACAAAATGTAATACCTATTTTGTAGTGGTGGTGGGAGCTAAGAGAGGGAGTCTATTTGTCTCGGTCTAGACATTCTCTTCTATATCAACATTGTCATCTAACTCTAACTCCATATATATATGTATATATTCTCTTCAATTTGTTACTATGGTTCTAATAGAACTTCCTCAATGGGCACCTACTCAGCTTAGGCAGCAGCCTTAGTGAGGGTCGCCCTTCCTCTACCGTATCCTCCCTCTCCCTCTTCCTTGACCTCTACTGCTTGCTGGGGGCTCCTCTACAGGCTCTTGATATGAGTTGTTGATCTAACACTATTATATCATGTGTTAACCATTTGTGGACAAAAGAGTGAAGGAAGTCAGATACTAATTTGGATAGCCAAATACCAATTCGAATCATGTCATAGTGTGAAAAAATGAGAGAAGAAAAATACAAGGATATTTCCAAAAGTCCTATAGCCTCTCAAAGAAAAGAACAAACATCTATGTACCATTCCAAGAGACTCTACTAAACTTATTTTGGTACATTGAGATCAATGAACCCATGCTTTGGTACAAACTTTGTCACTACCCCAAACAGGTCGTAGATAGTGAGTCGCATTCACACTAACCCTCTAATGGGATAACCAATACCTTAACCTGAACGAAGACTAAATTGAATTTTCATAAACTCAAATAACTTAAATAGTGAGAAAAATACTACCCAAGAACCAAAAGTAAATATCCAAAAATTCTAACTACAAATCTGACATAGGGGATGCAACCTCGAAACGAAAATAAGTCTGTAGCACAATAGAGTCTGAGTCTAAAATAAAATGGACAAAGAATAAAGAAGAGTCAATTATGGACTGAAGCAAGCTAGCTTACCCTTGGACTTTGATTCAATAGCCTCCTGTCTGAGATCCTTCTACAGTCATCTGAAGATGCTCTATCTCAACACAAAAAGAGAACAAGTGTAAAATTAGTACACTAAAAAAAAGTGTATTAGTAGGATCATGTGGCTACTCCAGTAAGCAGAATAAAAATAAGAAACCAAAAAATAGTAATCCATACACATACTGAAATAATGCAATGCTTCATAATTCATTGCTAACATAAAGTTTCATGCTACCAATTCATGCATATTCAACATTAGTCCTCTCAAGGGACCTAAATCCAAATACAAATGTGCCAAAACGTGACATCTAATCCAAAATAATAAATGTTTATAATGTGACACCTAATCCATTAATAGTAAGTATGTCAACACGTGATATCCAATCCACAAACACAATCACATCATAATCACATACACAACAAATAATGCACCACCCATCAAGTTCAAGTAAGGTTCATTATATGTACATTAGATTATGATAGGTAATCAACTAGTTCAATTCATCATTTTCATTTTCACATACATGAAGAAATACTACGAATTAGTTAACATGCATATATCATAAAATATTAAATCATCATCTACCTAGAATCAAGCCTTGAATTCTATAAAACTAGAGTTTATTCCTTCTCCAAAGTTCTAGCTCATTCTTACTCTATAAACAACGTATAAAATACACAAAATCTATAGTAATGGTATACTTTACTAAGATTATAGAATTTTAATTACTGTCCACTCTCATGATTTTCACTTCCATCTAGGACTTTTATCCACTAAAAATCACTGGCCTAAATCTTTTTCCATATTCATTCTTCCTTGAATCTAGGATCTAAGAATTGAGATACATAGCTTTAGTGACTAAATGGGTGGAAAACTAACAGAAGACAGACCTAAGTTGTATATGATCTCAAGGACGAAGCGGGAGAAGTAAAATTAATTTGGGACTTTTCAGGGATTTAATTTACGATTGTCTCGCTATGGCAACAACTTACCCCACTATACTCCTACTACTATAGTGGAAAGAATGACTCTATAGCAGGTTGCACAGAAATAGAAACTTCATAACTGCATCACAACCTCATATTTTACAACACTCTCCCAAAAAATTAAGTCTTGAAATGTACCCTTAGCGCCAAGATCTATTTCAGGAGTTATACTTGCCCGAATTTAGTTTTGTCAAATTGTGCAGGATCCTTATTATCCCAGCTATCTACCGGGATTATCAAACTTTCAACACCTTATCAGATTTTTCTAGACTCTCACTTGGATCAAAATTCATCCAAATCTAGCCTAGGATCAATTTTTCCTAGTTACTACTCGAAAGTTTACTGGACCAATTTCTTTCCCTACTGACTTATTCATAATGACGAAGTCAAGTCATTACAAATTCTTATTTGGGCTCACATACGCTATAGTTCTGATGGTAACAAATCTCTTATATAAACATGTCTTAACCTTATATGTCTTGATTTTCCATTATATATTTTATTATGATCTATACGTATAGTAGTCTCACTATCATAGAATATAAAAATGGCCGACATAGGTTGTGGCGACAACTTTATATCTAATAACGTGTTTCTCAGTCATTCTACTTCCTTTCCAGTGGCTACTAATACAACAAATTTAGATTCCACTATAGAATGAGAAATACAAGTTTGTTTATTGGATGCCCAACTAGTGTCACCACCCCTCAAAGTGAACATCTAACCTAAAGTAATGTTAATCATTTATATTTGTGAGCTAAATCGCACGACAATAATCGTCTAATATGATATAAAAATCACTATAACAAAATGCCCAAATATTTAGTTTTCTTTAAATATTCAAGTACTTTTTTCTAATGAATATTACTTTGGACTGCTTGTAAACCTTGAATGTTTACCAACGACAAATAATATATCAGACCTAGTACAGTGCATTGCATATTTGTCAATTGCACTTACATATTCTAACTGGGCCACTATTCTTTCAGTTTTTTCTGTAAGTTTTATACTTGAATCATATGGAGTTTATGATTCCTCTATGCCCAATTGACTGAATTGGATAAGTATCTTATTAATATAGCAGGGTTGTAATAAAGTCTCCTTATTATTATTTTTTATTTGGTACCTAAGACAATATCTACTTCATTCAAATTTTTCATCTTAAAAACTGAAGTCAGATACTTCCTAGCTCCAGAAATTTCAAATTCTTTGTACCAAAAATTGACATGTCATCAACACAAAGACAAATGACAACTTCATAATCTTTTTGAGAATTTAAAGTAAATACATTTATCAATAGTGTTATGTATAAATTCATTTGATAATATTACGCTATCAAATTTTTGATGCCATCGTTTTGGTGCTTTCCATAGAGGGACCTAATAAGCTTACAAATATTATGTTCATTACCAAGAAAAAAAAATTCTTCGGGTTATTTTATAATGGTTTCTTCAATTAAATTTTCATTTCGAAAAGTAGTTTTAATATCCATTTATGTAAATATAAATTATATATAAATGTCAAAGACAAAAATTAAATACTTTAATAGATGTTATTCTTGCTATCAAAGTATATGTTCAAAGTAGTAAATACCTTTCTTTTGAATAAAACCTTTTGCAACTAATCTTGCTTTGAAAGTTTGTATAGAATTGATTGTATTTAATATTTCCTCTTAAATCCCCACTTACTTTCTCTAAGCTTAGATCCTTGAGGCAAATCAGCTAATATGCAAATATTTTGGACATTGATGAATCCATTTCATTATTTATAGCCTCTTTTCAAAATGAAGCATGTGTTGAAGATATAACTCCTTAAAATATTCTAGGATCTTATTCTCTTATTCTACGAGATAGGCATTTGATTACAAACTTTCGTTCTACCTCCCTATACTGAAAAGGTTATGAACTTCGAGGAGATAAAATCGGGATCAGGAGTTTTTTCTCTTCTAACTCTTTAACTTCTTCTTAGATCAAGAAGAGTATGTCATTTTTTATTTTATAAGAAGTAATTTCGGAATGTAACAAATTTCTCTCAATACTACTATGGTTTGCTTCAATCAACTTTTCGTAAATCATATCATATACAAATTTATTTTCTAAAAGTTCAAAAAAAATATATTCTACAACAACACTAGATTCAAGATCAAGTAATCTATATGTTTTCAAATGTTGTGCATATCTTACAAAAATATTTTCTATTTCTCTAGAACCTCGTTTTGTCTTTTGATGATTAAAAACTATATAAAAAGATATATACCTCACACTTTAAAATAACTTATATTTAATTTTCTATAGCTCCAAAATTCATAAGATGAAACATGCATACTTTTTGAAGGTACTCTATTTAATATATGATAAGTTGTAAGCAGGGCTTCGCCCCCATAAATTAGGTAATAAATGAGAGTTCAACGACATAAAATTTACCATATCTACTAAAAATTTATTTATTCTTTCAGCCAACCTATTTTGTTGTGATGTATAGGGAGCACTAGTTTGATGTATAATACCTTGATCTTCTCGGAACTTATTAAATTTACTAGAAAAGTATTCTCCTCCTCTATTACTTCAAAAAAAAAAATTATTTTGCTATTCTTTTGATTTTTCACAACTGACTTGTATTCCTTAAACTTTTGTAAGGCTTCATCTTTTGTTTTAAAAAGATAAACATGTGTAATATACAGAAATCATCGATAAAGGTAATAAAATATATTTTGCCTCCTATTTTATTCTTCATTGAATTCGCATAAGACAGAATGCACCAAAGGTAATATCACTGTAAATTTTTCAACGTTATGAAAAGATTTCTTAGTTATTTTTGCTTGTGTGCATATTTCACACTTTCCTACATATTCAGATTTACAGTTAAAAGTAACCATTTTGGACATATAAGTCATAGAAGAAAAATTAAAATTTCCTAATCTAGCATGCCATAAATAAGAATCAGATCAATGACATAAGCAGATGCATCATTTATTGTATTAACACTTAATTTAAACATGATGTCACAATGATATTTTTTTCCTACAAACAGATCACTCTTTGATATAATTACATGATCTGACTCAATTATGATCTTAAAATCTCTCTTGAAAAGTAGACTAGCAAAAATTAAGTTCTTCATTATTTCTCGAACATGGAATATTCCGAAGAATCAACTTCTATTCAGTTGTAAATTTAATTTCAACTTTTTCTTTTCTTGAAATTTCTGTTGCAACATAGTTGTTCATTAACACCTTTTTCAGAATCTTTTGCTTTTGAATAAGCCTTGAATAGAATATATTCTTATCATGACAGAAGTGAATTATTGCATTGAAATCCAACCATCCGTCTTGATTTTTTGTGGTTGTAACAGTCATATTCAACTCTTTCACAAAAATCAAAGCAATCAGTCCTTGTGAACAATATTTCATAGCATTTAATTTCTCTATTTTTTCAATTTTTTCGGAGTCCTTTGAATGAAAATTTATTTCTACTTTCTTAAGCCTACAATCCCTAAATCCTATGGCCCTTTTTTCAAATGATAATAATTCATATTCTTTCTCTTTTTTCTTAAAAGATTTCTTGGAAATATTGAGATACTTATTTTCATCTCCTGAATTATTATGATTAACATTATTAACTATTGCCCTTCATGTGCTTCGGAAAGCTCCATAATCATAATTTTCATGCGTTTCAAAATTCATGTGATTTCAAAATCCGACTTCATTCGATCAGGGGGCAAAATTAAGTGGGAAATGGGTATAACGCGGAATGTAGAAGACCCGTAGCGAAAAATAATTTTCGCTAATTTAGGACTTCCAGTGGCCTTGCACGCCCAGCCACGTCGCACCTGGGGAGCGCCAGTGTGTTAATTGTGCTATAACGCCAGGGGCACGGATCAGTGTAATATTTATCCCAGTTTTCTTATTTCATCCAGGGGCATTGGGGTAATAACCTCATGCCCATTTAAACGTAAAATCTCTCATACTTAGCCATTTTCAACTCTATATCACTCAAAAACCCTCTCTAAAATGTCTCCAAGACTTTATCAAATTTCTCACTCAAATTCAAGGATTTCAAACTTAATTTTGGAACTTAAGAACCAAATCGAAGCTTCAAGTTCCTTCAAGCTCATCTCAAGAAAACCAAGTTTGAGGTATGTGGGTCTTCACCCATGGGTCCTTCCACCCATAGAGCCCAATCTTCCCTTTTTATGAAAATTGCGTGATTTCAATTTGTATTACCTATGGGTATATCTTATTATGAATTTTAAATGAAAATTATGTTGGGATTTTACCAAGTATTGTTGATTATGCATGAACATCTATTTTGGATCGTACTAAGTATTGTTGATTATGCACGAACATCTATTTTAAGCATTTACTATCATTTGATCTATGTCTATTGAAATTATACATAATTTGTGCTTTAAAAACTATGAACTATGGTGAACTTTTGAGGTTGATTTCATGATAACAAAAATTGGGGTTTTACTGTACAATATTGGTGGGTTGATTTGAATTACTTTGAAATGATTTGGCTTTACTCCTTCTTGTTCTATACTCTTGAATTGCATATACCCACCATGTGTTTGATTAAATTACTTGACAAGTATTCTTGATGTTGATGAAGTATTATTGTACGAATTTACTTGACAAACATGTTATGATACTTTATGGGTCCCCAAGCATGTACTAAACTCATGAAAAGTCCCCATGATCTACAAAAGAATTTTTAAACTCTTATGCTATATTGTATTCCCATGTGAAATATAAAGTGTTCTCTTGATTCTTCGATGTGATGGTTTGATGAACTATTTTGTATCTCTTACCGAAAAGATTATATCGTAAGATAAGGACATCCTATAATGCCTAGCTACCGATAAGGCCATGCCGTAAGGTAGAATAAATCATAACTCCTATCGAAAGGATTATATCATAAGTTAGGAGCATCCTATAATACCTACCGATAAGGCCATGCCGTAAGGTAGAATAAATCATAACTCCTATCGAAAGGATTATATCGTAAGGTAGGGGTATCCTATAATACCTACCAAGTATTATTAATAGCTCATTTTTTCTTAAGTCCAAGTAAGTTATCACATGAAAACAAAAGGATTTAATTGAATTGTCATCAAAGCATATTAAGTTTTATAATTTCATATTAACAGTATATTTAATTTAATTATTTACATTTAATTAGAAAATAACGGAGGAGTGTTTCACCTTTGAGTAATTATTACATATATTGATGTTAAGCAAATTGTAAAGTAACCAGCCCTTTCACATTTCAGTGATTGATATTTAAGCATTTTCACATTTAAGTAGCTCTATTCATTTTGTAGGTTAATGCAGGGGAAGTAGCGTAACTTTGATCCTTCTACCTCTAGTATTCCGTGAAATAATGCTCTAAATTTGTTATGAAGTTGTCTTCATCCCACACCAGTTGGCTCCTCCTTCTATTAGTTTGATGTTGTTGGACGTTTGAATAGAGAGAGGCAACTTGGTGTTCCCATATACTCCGTGGCTCCCCAAATGTTTCTAATTCTGGTAAGCAATACAACCCTAACTTGCTAATTTCTGAGTTGACAACTGTTGTCTGACTTGAGCTGCATTGCGTAAACAACTCTACCAGCTCTGAACACACTGCAATTACAATTTTTTCCAGGTGCTTGGGTACAGAAAAAGGTCCTTCAACATTGAAAAGACATGTTAAACTACTACAATCACATATATTCAGCAGATGTAATTTAGAAAATGTTAGGCCCAAAAGTTGACTGAAATTATGTAGGCCGTGGAGAATGAGATGTTCCAGATTTGGCAGAGGGTCGAACTGTCGACTTCTGTGGTTGCGTCTGAAATCACAAGAACATTTCAAATTGTAGAGTGATTTTTAATCCATCAAAACTGTTGTGAGCAATCAACTTCCTGATATTCTTGCACCGTTCCAAGTACAAATCTGAAGTAACTGCAACATGCCTGAGAGGTCTCCATTACCGAAAATTTCACAACTGAAGACTCTTATTAACCTTCTTGGCTTGTGACTTGATAAAATAGGAATCATCATTTGAGTATCCCTAATTTCAATGTGAAATCTTTTCATCCAGGTGTGATCTCTATGGAATATAAAGAGAAGTTGTGAAATCTTTTCATCCAGGTGTGATCTCTATGGAATATAAAGAGAAGTAAGATTGTGTAGAGTGTTGAAAACTAAACTTGATTTGGGCTTTGGTTTTTGATATTGGACTTGCAAGTGTTGGTCCAATAAATAGTCTATT
>JAPFFP010107667.1:0-18990 GCA_026153255.1 Solanum medicagineum
CATACATATATATATCTGTTCTGGGTTAGCTGAGTTTTCTTGCAGGTGGCTTAGTCAGTAAAACAGAGGAAACTCTGTCGGATTTTCTGTAGAATTGATAAGTAGCAAATGTGTTTTAGGATTTGGATTAGTGCCTAACCGGCACTAGTCACGGCCCCGGGGTCGGGTCGTGACAACAACAAAACCTTCAGCATCAACACACTTAGCCCTAAATCATGCCAAATCCTATAATCCTAAAAAATCAAACATAACAACACATCAAACCCACTAACATCGATTTGAGAACACTCAAAATTCGAAGTTTTAAGCATCAAAAGTGTTGTATATTGACGGCACATCAACACCCTCAACTTAAAATTTTTACTTTTCCTCAAGCAATGGACTTAATCTACATATGTAGTACAATAACACAGACCTCAATCTAATGAAACACATCAGCTCAAACTCAAGCATAAATACCCATACCACTCGTAAATGCTATCAGATAGCCTTTAAGCGAACCCATGCAGATTAATACCCATGATAGTGCAACTATGACAAGCAAGGTAACCACAGATAAGCCAGAATCACTGAATTAGTCTAGAATTTAATAGTGCAATGCAAGTGCCCTCTCACAGAGAAGTCTTGTATCCCACTCATATGATATTTTTTGATTCAATGCTTGGGACTAAACAAAATCACTAACCCTTACAAGATATTCAAATATCATTCTCAATACCATATCATTGTCCTTATACTCATAAGTATGACCTTTGACTACTTACACTAGGCTCACTATAGAACTTTCTTGGCTTATAACTTAGGCTCAAGAGGCTTTGGTATGATATTTTGCCTGAGTCTGACCACCCTCAACCTCCTTGGTGGTCTTCTTAGTAGTAGGAGCATATCCGGAGGGTCCAGTACCTCTCACTCTCTCTAGCTCACGTGCTCACCGCACCTCCTCATCCTGCGTCGAGCGTAGCCTGAAGAGCTCAAACTGATACTCCTCTATCAACTTTGCCTCTAATCTCGTAGCCTCAAGGTCGTCTCTATGGGGGCTCTTCCTAAGAGAATAGAGTGGTGTCTCCTTTAGAGCAAATAAATCTACCACCACCTCGGTAGTATCGGCCGGTAGGAGCACAATCGGTACTACTAGTACAGCTCTTATCTTGGACCGGAGCTGTTGGATCTCTTCCCTAATGGCCATTAAGTCCACAGGCTATGGTAAGTTGAGGCTATGCTGTACTTGCCTCTCGAACACGTCAATATGGTTGTCTACGGGTGTGAGTCTCTTTTGAATAACAACCACCGCGAACGGCTGCATTTGAGCCTCAACCTGTAAAATGGCCTGGTGGACCCAGGGCTGAATCTACTGTAATAACTAGGTCATTTGGGACTCATTGCAGACCTACCTCTGTGACATGGCCTGAATAGATGCCGCTGACACATAAACCATGCTAGGGAGTGCTTTTGGTATGGGCACGACCTCTGGGGCAGTAGTAGTAGTAGTGCGCCCTCTCTCTACATCAGTCTTTGCTTGTCGGGGTCCCTCAACAGTGGGAGCAGTAGTGGTGGTAGTATATGGAGGCTCAAGCGGTGGTACCGCAGAGAACATCTGGAATTTAAACAGGGCGATGTGGTACTCACTAGAGGGACATCAGGTTCTCATCAGCCTTTATCGGGCTTGCATCTAGCATTCGCTTAACCTCAATCAAGGTCTAGATGGTGAAAGGTTACCACACCTAACTCTATATAGAGTATAGATATCAGGCATGGGAAGAGATGGAGGTGGACCTCTTCAAGGCCGCCTCATGTATCTGCTCCACAATTAGGCAGGCCCAATCAATCTCATAACCAGCCAAGATGATGGCAATCAATACTACATGGTGTGGAATCAAAGTATTATTATCTCTAAGTATGGGTTGGATCTGTGATCTCACCATAACCCACCAAAATTTGTTGGTGAAGCTGAGGGAGGCCTTTACTATGGGCTTTGTTGATGTATATATCCACTCACGGTCCTGGCCCTACTTCGCAATGAGATCAGCTACCCATCTTATCAAAGAGGCCTTGTGGGCTTGGTCTATCATCAGGGCCTTCCACTCATTCTTCTACATGCCTTCTCAGTAGAGAGCCTATATGTCCTCTATGCACCATCGGCTAAATAGAGTATTCGAAGGTACAGGTGGTGCTCAGGGTGCTGCTGAAGACTCTGATTCCAACTCTTCGTCAGATCTAAACTCGAACTCCTCTCTGGAGGGAGTCATCTATATAGAGCTGCTATCTTTGTCACCTCCTTCTTTACACTAGGAAGAGCAGACTACAATAGCCCAAGTCTAGGGCTACTCTGCTTGTCTAATAGTAGTCTATGTTTGCGGTCTCTCTATATTTGAGTCAGGCTGAACACCGAGCTTCTCTAGAGAACCACTGGCCTCAGAGTTGCCCTGATCCTCCAAGGGCTCATCTCATAGAGGCCGCTGTAAGGCCTGTAACTCACTCTTCCTTGCCTTTGGGGTCATGGTACCTAAAATGTACACATTTAGCAAACACGTTTAGCCTCCACAAGTAGAGTAATTAAAAAAAAGAACATATCAAAACTAATGAAAATTGAGCCCATGAGGGCTCATTTACGGGCCTTAGTGTAAAATATGGGTCATAAAAGGCCTTCATAGAGTGATTTAAGCTACTGTAATTACATGTACGAAACTAGTTATGACTTGTAGGACATTCTATAGGTCGTAGGCTGAGTCGTAGATGAAATTCCAAATTTGAGTTTGCACAGGTAGGGCCCTGCAAGACCTATCTATGAGTTGTAGATTAAACTACGACTCATAGAAGGTCTCATTTGATAGAATCCCAGAAATTTCAAGTTTCTGGATTTTCTCATCAGGGGAAACTATGGCTCATGGAATGTTCCGTGGGCCATAGAAGACCCCTGTGGTATGAAATTTCTAGAAACTTAGTTTTCCAAGCTTATCAAACGGGCCCCAAAATGACATGTTTAGACCATCATTAATTAAATCAACACTGAAGGAAGTATACTATGCACCAATATATGATTTCAATCAATTTCCCGACACCCCACATACAGTGATTGTACACTATACCATCAGTTTCCATTTTACATTTTCATATCAAAAACTGACACCATTTGAAAGTTTAGAATTAAAGCACATACATACAATCACATGTCATTTTTCAAGCAACGATTTCCATTCAATTCGAATAACATGTGACAACATGGTTTTCTCATAATAACATTCAAACAAAGCATAGTCACATACAAATTTTCTAGCATTTAACAATATTCAAAACAATGGCAATAACTCAATCAGTATTAAACACAAAGCACATACGAAGGCAACCCTTAATTCGAACCCATGAATAACTACAACCTAATCATATTAGTTTTGGTAATACAAGGATTTTAGGGCCAAGTACTTAACCGAAATCTGAGCAAAAAGATGGGAAATCGAAGGAGGATTCTATAAGGGGCAAACCCTAGGTCACCGGAGTGACACCGGAAAACATGCCAAAAAATATGGAAAGTGGTCGAAGGGTGGTCGGAGTGTTAGGGTAGGAGATGAGGTCGAGTATTTTTAGAAATATTTGTGAAAGTGAGGGGTCAAAATTATTTGAACCCCTTGTCATACTTTGACCGGAGTGGTTTACAATACTAGGCCTAGCTTCAACGGAACCCTGGTTACGAGTACTAATAATTTCTACATCCCGTAGATTTCAATTTCATCGGCTTCACAAGCCCTAATTTGGGAGATTGGTTTCACAGTCCTATTTACGAGCCATATAGTAATATACGACTTGTAAATGGGGTCGTAGAAACCCCCAACACTTAGTTGGAAGTAGAAAACTTACTTGGAGTGTGCATTATTTTGTCCTCTGGAACTGTTCTACGAGTTGATGTATCGGTCGTGATTTGAAACACGACTTATAGAACTAGTTGTAGTACTTCTTGTTGCTTCTTTAGCCAAAATGGTTGGCTTGGTCTTATATCTACACATCCTTCACAAAATACATTGTTACCCTATATGCCGTTATTCTTATGTCCATAACTTACAACTAAAATACCAAAAACTAAACTACCTACACGTCCAAAATGTAAAACCAAAATGAAACTACCACTATCGTATCAAATATTTTAGGTTGCCTCAGAAGTAGCGCCTGATTTATTGTCATGGCATGACTGAGAAAACTTTGTTACTCAGACTTTACCAAGTACCCAAACTTCCATCTTCAAGTCAGCTGGCCTCTTCATCGAGTGACAGATGTTGAAGATGACTTCTTCATCATTCAATCAAAACTTGAGTTGGTTGGCTTCCATATTCACTTATGCTCGCCAATGGCTAAGAAGGGCCTTCCCAAGATGATTGGGACTTCGATGTCGACTTCGCAGTCAAGAATCATAAAGTTTGTGGAGAAAAAGAATTTCTCTACTTTAACAAGGACTTAATAGTATCCCATAGGCTTCTTCACCATTCGGCCAGCCATCAAGAATTGCATGCTCATAGAAGTAGGGGCTCCCAATCCTAGCTTCTTTAAGATCACAACGGGCATAAGACTTATGCTAGTACCTAGATCACATAATGCCCTTGTGAACTCGACGTCTTCGATGGTGCATGGTGTGGTGAGTGTTCAAGGATCTTCTTGTTTCTTCAGTAAGGTCCATGTAGTTATCGCTCTGCAATGATGAAGCTTTTGGGAGAGCTCCTGCCTTATAGTCCACTTCTTTGTGACCATGTCCTTCATGAACTTTGCATACCTAGACATCTTCTCCAATGCCTCAATGAGAGGGATGTTGATAGAGAGTTGTTTCAACATAGATAGGAAATGCATGAAATTAGCTTCCTTTCCCTTCCTTTTGATTCTTTAAGGGAATGGGGGAGGATGTCTAGGAATGGGCTTCAACTTTTGTGGCATCTCCGTAACATCACTCAGCCAATCCTTGGATCTCTACTCTCTGTATATTTGACCTCAACTATCTCCTTATGAACATCATCATCATCAATTGGAATCAGGGGTCAATGGTCTATTTTCCACCACGAGTAGTCACTCCCATACACTGCCCCTTATTCTTTTGATTTTGAACTGTATTGGTGGGCAATGCACCTTTCTGGCGCTGGTTAAGTTGAGTTGACATTTGACCAAATTGTTGCTCTAGCTGCTTGATAGCAATAGAATGATACTCAATTTTCTGATTAATGTTGGAGATGTTAGGCTTCATCCCCTTCAATGTCTTGTCCTGAGAGTTAGCTTTCTTCATCAGGTGATCAAACATCTACTCAATTATAGAGCTACCTGCACTGGAATCTCGATTATGGGTGGCACATACATACTATTTTTGTAACCATCTCTGCGTCCCTAATCAATATCTCTGTCCTAGCCCCTATTCTTGTCATAGTAACCTCCTCAAATGTTGTCTTTGAAGGTGCCATCCCTGTTATAGTTCCGCCTTGCTTTCATTGATCTTGGTGACAATAGTCTTGATTGGACCCTTGGGTATTGGTCTGGAAACCCTCCTTCTGATCAGTGATAAAGCAAGTATCCTCCTTATAGTAAGGCTCCTCATGTATGGGTGCTCATGAAGGTTGATGAGCTACTGCATTCACACATTCTTGGTACTGCTTCATCGACAACTCTACATTGGTAAGTATTTGGGCAAGCTCTTGAATCATGTCTTCATCTAATTTCACTTGCACTAAATTAGTATTGGTTGTGATAGATCTCTTTGTTGTAGACTTATCCCTCATTCCTCATGCACGGTTTGTCTTGACCACCTTTTGTAGCCTCTCAGCAATCATAAAAAATAGACAATCCAGAAATGAGCCTCCCATGATGGTATCAGTAGCACCTTGGCTATTCTCATCCAGGGCTCGATAAAAGATCTCCATCAATGCGTCACCCACGATCTTATGATCAGGGACACTCCTCAGACACTTTGTGAACCTTTACCATCTAGTATTGATCAAATCACCAGGAAGTAGCTCAAAGTTGTTGATTTGGTCTTTTAACTTCATCTTCTTTGACCTCGGGAAGAATCTCTCTAAAAAGGCATTCTGCAGTTCATCCCAACTAGTGATCCAACTCTGTGGGATCTCTAATAACCATTGCATTGCATTGCCTGTTAGAGACTATCGGAAGTCATGGAGCCCTACGACATCTATAGACAGATTTTTATTTCCCATCATGCTCTTACAGATGAAGACAACATTGTGTAGATGGTTATGCGGATCCTTTGATGGTAGGCCTATAAAACAACCCATGATTCGGTAGCATTTGAAGTAATCCACTCCAAACAATGAACTTTGTGTCATCTGGTAGTGGCAGTAACACATAGCTCTAGTGAAATCCATCGCCATATGATCAAGATGATATTGATTCCATGTTTGAGGTTCGGCGTTAAGATATTGTTGCAGCGGGTTAATATCCTCAAGTGGAGGTGGTTATTGTTCTCATTTTATTTTTGGTTTAGTGCTGCATTCGCTGCATTATTTGTAGCATTGTTTGCATTGTCCTGCGCCATTCTTCTCAGCATCCTTTGGATCACAAGGTCAAACAGAGTCAAATGAATGCCATGACTTCGAGTGTTATTCATACAATACATCTGCACTCTGAAACAAACAAAAACAGCAAAAATGTAAAATAAGGGAAATAAGGATTACTTCTCGAATTACTCAAATTAAACAAGTGTAGTCGTATTCCCCGACAATGGTGCCAAAATCTTAATGTTTTTTAAGCTATACTCCTTTTTGAAGGTTAAAGTTGTCGTTATCAAGCTATATAACCTAACCGAGGTTACGGACGATCCCAAAGGGAATATGGTAGACTTAGAGTAATTTCAAGTAATGTGAGTTAATTAACCTACTTATCACCCCGAAAAGGGGGTTTTCTAAAATTGCACAAAGAAATCCTAAACTAAGACAAATGTGTGAAGACAGTAAGAAGAGTAACTGGGGTATTGTGTTTCCCATGATTCCTTAACATGGTGTAGTAGATAATCACATTATTGTCTAGTGTATTGCATGCAGAATGATAAGCTATGTTTACCAAAATCATTGATCCAAGCAAGAGGTAAATTTCACTACATGATTTGGTCCATCCCCCCAGTGTGACATTACTAACCCTTACCTCGCCCTTGATCCAGTTTGATTCATTAGATGAGAAAATATCAATCATATCCTGTTAATTAATCTCTTTTCCTATTCATTAGTATATTGATCCAGTCAGTAACACTAGGTGATCTCTAAGGTTTGCCACCATTAAAAAGAAATCAAATGAAGAGAATTAATTAAATATGCATGCACACTTTCCAAAAATTACAAATTAGCTGATTTTACCTTATGAGTTCTTCATGGTTCCCGCAACCCTAGTTGTGGATTTAGCTACTCGTATTCATTGTAGATGCAAGAATCATGAGATAGAATGACATAATTAAGAACTTACAAGGATGGAATTAAGAACAAGAAATCCAAGCTCTTCAATGGAAATCACAAAGTTTGAATTAAGATCACAAAATATTGTTTCAAGTGTTATTCCCAGCGTATTTGGTCGTTCTCTACTTGTCTCCTTCATTGTCTATTGGTTCTCTACTGAAAATAACCTTAAGAAACCTATTTATAGTGTCTAAAATACAAATCCAAAACAAAATAGGAGAATGGGATTCGGCAGGCAATACGAGCATGTATACGGGCCATACTAAATTCTACGTCCCATAACCTAGGTTTCACAGCCTTTAACTTTAATTCTGGGTTCAGCTTCTATGAGACCTTTCTATCGGCTATATTCGGATTTATGGCCCGTATAGGGTTTCCTCTGATGACTTTTCAGCAACTTCCCAATTTTTTATCCTCAGGGTGCGGAACCCCATATGCGACTCGTATTTCATTCTAGGGCTTGTCTGATAGTTCATAGATTCAACTTCAGAAAATCACCCCTTTACTGGATTTTTCTACGAAGCCAACTCCACGGCTCATGGAAACTTCCACAACCTATACAAGGTGTCGTAGAACAGTAAAAACTTCAGTATCAGCACATTTAGCCCAAAATCTTGCCAAATCTTGTAATACTAAAAAACAAACATAAAACGCATCAAACCCACTAACATTGCTTTGAGAACACACAAAATTCCAAGTTTTAAGAATCAAAAGTGTTGTATTTTGATAGCACATCATGAAGTATCTCTAGTAAGTGGACTGGACACTGTGGTGCTCATCGTAGGGCCACAGGATTTGCATAAGCCTTTATGAGGCTAGCGTCCAGTGTCTTCTGATCCTCGATCATAGTATCTAGGTAGTGTAAAATATCCACCCCCCACTATACATAGGCGATAGATCAAGCACAATTAAGGGATGGAGGTGGACCACATCAGGGCCACCTCATGTATCTGATTTGCTATCAGGCAGGCCAATCAATATCAAAGCCAGTCAGTATGATGGCAATCAATACTGCGAGATCCAGTGTTAGCATATTATCGACATGGTCGACAAGCTTGGCGATCAAACTACAACCCACCAAAATTTACTGGTGAAGCTAAGTGATGCCTTCACTATCGCCGTTGATGTAGAAACCCCCTTAGTGTCTAGGCCCTACTCTGCAATGTGATTGGTGATCCATCTCATAAGTGTGGCCATTTTGGCCATACCAGTCATCAAAACTTTGTCCATGGTTTGCCCCAAGCGGTGATCATACTTAGTTTTGGTTAAGGGGACCTGATACTCAGGACCAAAAAGAAAACGATGGATGGTGGTCTCAGATAGGCCGATCAGAACTCCCCTCACCATCTTCTATGTAATATGGGGCTAAGAAAGGCATCTCTCCACTTTAGGATCGACTCCATAATAGTGCGGCATACGAATCATAGAACTCTCGAACCATCACCTGGGAGTACTTCCTCGATGAAGCAACGAACCACTCTAAAATGCAGTGAGCACTGCTGTCCTAGAGTCTAGGGACACTGTCAATCCCAGACGTGATGATCTGTGGTTCCTCAAATATAGTACAAGCTTGTCAGTCTCGCTCGTCATGAAGGAGGCCACACCTGTAGATCTGTTGTATGGCCCGCACAACCACCACTAGTCAATGTATCTGGGGATGAAGATGGTGCGGAGGTGCTGAGGTAGACTCAAACTCTGAAACTTCTTCTAATTCGAACTTGTACCCCTCTCTGGAAAAAGTCATATGGATGGAGCTGCTCTATACTTTTCACCTCATACTGGGGAGGTCGGACCACTATAGCCTGAGTTTGGGGTGGCATTGTCTATCTAGCAGCTACCCGTGTGTGTGGTTGCTCGACGACCACATTTGGCTGGACGCAGAGATCCTAAATGGACCTAATAGCCTTAGAAGCAACTGGGTGGTCCGAAGACTCATCTCGTAATCGGGTCTGCAGGGCTTGAATCTCACTCTTTTTGGATTTGGGAGCCATCGTACCTGAAATTCACACCATTAAATCACATATTAGTTCTAGTAATACATGAAACAAATGCTAAAACAAGATACAAAAAATAAATGGCAAAAGGACCTATGAAAGCTCATTTACGAGCCATAGGAAACTTTGGGTTGTAGAAAGCCTTCGTAGGTGACAGGGTACAATCATTCAAGATAGTGGAAATACACCTATGAAATTAGGTATGACTCGTAGAATTAACTACGGGTCGTAGACTAAGTCGTAGGTGTAACTGCAGGACCCAAGACTGTAGGAATGGAACCTACGAAACCAAGTTACAAGCCATAATCTAAACTACGGTCCATAAATGGTGTCTTCTAATAATATCTAAGAAAAACCCCAAGTTGTTGGACTTACTTCCAAGGGGCAACTACAACTTGTGGATTAATCCATAACTATAGAAGACCCTTGTGCCGTAAAAAATACAGCTATCTGGGTTTCCTAAGTTCATCATACGGGTGCCATTAATCACTATAGGACCCAAAATCACATCCAACAATAAGCTGCATCAATTTAAACTACATCGAAGCAAGATTCACTCACTCAACAAATGTTCACCAAGTCACTTAATACCCCATATGTGTGACTCATTTATCTACCCTATCAAGTATCAATTTCACATACACATACCACCTTGACTATCCTTGGACAACAAATGTAACATGCTATTATTCAACACATGCACTCATATGCCAATTTTGAATCAAATAGTTCAAACAAACTTCAATGACAAGTAAATTTGTGATTTCAAACAACAACATACAAATACTTAGTGGCCAATTACATTAATCACATTGTTCCAACATATACATGGTCAGACTCATATGATATTTCTCATGAATAGGCAACATCAGTCATTAGAATCATAAGCATTGGAATACCATTCCTACCAATACTTCAACCTATTGACACAATTTTTGATAATATATAGAAAATCAAGTCAAGAATATATTGGAATTTGATCAAGAAGTCGAGAAATTATAAGTGATAGCTGAGAAAAGGGAACCCTATGTGCATCGAAGAGTAGCTGAAAAATATGGAGGTGGTCGGGACAGTGGTTGGAATCTTTGGGGAAGAAGACAAGATTAAGGTATTTTGGAAAATATGGCAAGAATAAAGGGTAAATGAATTTACCCCTCCTTTAACTCTTATGATCAAGTCGGGTTTAAAATAGCGATTAGGACTCATGAAACCCCGACTACCGCCTGTAAGAGGATCTACGACCCATACGTCATGGTCTTGTCGATTGCTTGAACCCTGGTTTAGGGATATTGGCACTACGGATCAATCTACGTGGCATACAAAGAGACACCCATATGTTGGATCGTAGATTCCCCCAAAACTTAGCAAGTTTTAGGAAACTTACCCGTTGTCGACGAGGCCCATTCATGACCCATCATATTATCTACAGGCAGTAAAGTTGGCTCGTGAACTGAAATTCACTAAACTCTGCTTACTAGAAGTGATTCTACAAGTTAATGTACGAGTCACAGTGTGAACCACGACTTATAAAATTGATTGTAGAATCAACTTCTCTCGCTTTTCAGCAACAGTTTGTAGACTTAGCCTTGTTCCTGCATGTCCTTCACAGAACAAACTATTAAACTATAAGCCATCGATTCTTGAGTGCAAAATTACAACCAAAACAAGAAAACTAAACAACCTACAAGTCTAGAAACCTAAAAATAAAACAAAAACACAAATGTTATATAAGATATATTGGATTTTCTCCCAAGTAGCGCCTGCTTTATTGTCGCAGCATGACCTGGATGACTTGGTTACTCAGACTTCACCAAGTGCCCAAACTTCCATCGTCAGATTATCGGGCATGTTCATACACTGACAAATGTTGAAGATGACTTCTTCATCATACAATTGAAACTTGCGTTGGCTTGATCCATATCTACCAGCGTTTGCGCAGAGTCTAGGAAGGCCTCCCCAAGATGATTGGGGCTTTGAAGTCAACTTCGCAATCCAGGATCATGAAGTCTGTGGCGGAAATAAATTTTTCCAGTTTGACAATAACGTCATACAATATCCCCACATGCTTCTTCATTATCTTGGCAGCAATCAACAACCACATGTTTGTTGGAGTTGGGGCTCCTAAGCCTAACGTCCTGAATATTGTAAGAGGCATTAGATTGATGTTGGAGCCTAGGTCATAAAATATATTTGCAAATTCTATATCCATAATGGTGTAGGGTATGGTGAATGCTCCAGGATCTTCTTTCTTTTGCACCAAGGACCTTGTTGTTGTCGCACTGCAATGCTGAAGCTCTTGAGAGAGCTCCTGGCACACATAATTTCTTTTTGTCACCAAGTCCACGAGTTTCACATACCTAGACATTTTCTCCAATCCTTGAATGAGAGGGATGTTAATCGAAAGATGGTTCAATATGGAGATGAAGTGCTGAAACTTACCTTCCTCCTCATTCTATTTGAGTCTCTGAGGGAAATGAGTGGGAGGTCCTGGTATGGGTGTCAACTTTTGTGGCATCACTACATCATCACTCACCCTATCTTTGGTGCTAGAATCTCCGATCTCTGCATCCTTGCTATCAACCATCTCTTCACAGACCTCATCATCATCAACTAGAATCAGTGGATTAATGGTCTGCTTACCACCGCGTGTCGTCATTCCCATACACTGCCTCTTATTTTTTGGATTCTTCATTGTCTTGCTCGGCAATATTCCTTTTAGATGCGAGTTCAACCGAGTCGACATTTGATAAAACTATTTCTCCAGATGCTTGACAATAATACAATGAGAGTCAATTTTCTAATTAATGTCGGAGATGTCAGATTTCATCCCCTTCAGGATCTTATCTTGAGTGTCAGCCTTCTTCAATAGTTAGCTAAAAATATCCTCAATTATCAAACCACCAGCTCTAGAGTCATGATTGTGTGGTGGCACATACGGACCATTTCAGCTGTCATGACCCAAACCTAATAGGGCCTAGTCTTGACACAGTGAATGTGACACTCGTGTCCATATCATAAGCATTTATAAGGTGTCAAATTCAAATGGTAATATCTCTTACAAAAAACAAACTGGGTGGCCAACAACCTATTAAATTGAAACTTTTTAAATTAGCTTTCCAACACATCCAATTTCACCTAATTTTGTTTTCGGAGCAAGAAGTTATGCCTATTTTCGTAAAGCCCGTACGTGTTGAGTTTCCTATGATTTGGATAAGTGTGGCTTCACGGAAGGGTTCACAGTCCATGTGACCTTATACGGAACGTGTGACCTTCTCACGGGACCCCTGACAAGAAATTTTATTCCTCTTCATTAATGGTTATTTTTGTAATTATGGCTGCTCTTAAGGGGCTTCAGTGACTTCCTATGCTATCCTAAGACATTCAAATGAATTATTCTCTATTTCACTCATTCAAATTCACTGTTACACTTTAGAATTATTAAGAACTCTCTCAAAGACTCTTCTGAAGACTAAGCTTGGGAATCAAGGGAAGACTCCTTTATTCATCAAATTTCTTCTTGAATCTTCTCAATTAGCTAAGATATGTGACATTGATTCTTGGTCCCTTTCAACCAAGAAGACCCAAACTTTTTCCACTTGAATCTCATGAAATTTCGCTTACTTTAGATATGGATTTTGAAGATTATTGTTTATGAAATTCAATTGAAGTGTGAGCTATGCTATATTGTTGATTTTAATTTGAGTCAGTTAAGCCCTAATATGTTGAATTACAAGAGTATTATGAAAATTTGATTATGTATTGTCCCTTTAAAGTTTGATATAAGCATGGGTAATCAATATTATAATTTGAATGTAGATTTTACTTATGGATTTACTTGAATTTTATAGTATATTGTTAATTTTAGATTGAATCTATATTGCCCATGCTATTCTCAAATCATTCATAGCATATGCATACATAAGTATTAGATTTTATGAAAATTATGAAGTGGGTTAACCCAATTATGTTTATGTAGATGATTTTGATAAGATTATAGTTATGGCAAGAATTTGATCACTAAATGTCTATGATATGGATCTTTGAGCAACTCCAGGTGTTTACACCACTTTTATATAGGTGAATGAGCATTTCGTATGCATGAAGGTTTTATTTGAAGTATGATTTAGCTTTTTAGCCCAAGTATGAACGATTATGAATGATGTTTGGCTTTTAAGCCCAAGTATGCATTGAAATGATTTGAAATGACCTGCATCTCTTTTGAAAGTAGGTGTATGTGTATGTATTCTTATAGGATGACAACTTAGTACCAAGGGGACTTTAAGATTGGAGCTTCATCCTATTAGTTGAGGCTTGACCCGCCAGAAGTGAATCTCATTGTCCCATAACTATATGCCAATCATAGCTATATGTTTATGAAAATCCTATCTGAAATAGGGGTGCCCGTAAGGAAGGTTAACACTCCAAAATGGGGGTGCCCATAATAAGAAGTATGATATTATATTAAAATCCTATCTAAAATGGGGATACCCGTAAGGAAGGTTGTTTCTCCGAAATAGGGGTGCTCATAAAGGGAAGTATGGTTTACCTTTGGCAAGTAAACCATCTCCTTATCTATGTGGGAATTACATTAGGATTCCAAGTAATCGATCGTTTGGTGTTATATTTGTCATCTGAGATCACATCCCCACTATAAATAAGCATTATGACATTTCATGCATTATGGATTTCATGGCATATTGTTATTTGATTGATGATGAAGAAAGAAAATTCTTGGTTTAGTTCTCCACCGTAATGAGAGAAAATAGGATTGATCAAATTCTATTAAGTCTGACTCATAGTGATCATTTATCAAAAAATTACTTTTCTTTGCTATATATCTCATTCTATATTATGTGCCCTTGTCATCTAACATTGGATGCAGGTTTGATAAGTCATGTGTATTGCTTCCCACATACTTAGTACATTCAAACGTACTAACGAATACTATTTCCTACATGATCTAACCATTTAGGGATCGAAGACTACCTTCATCAACCATTTGATGGCTAGATCAGATTCGAGACATTATTGTGGTAAGTGCTATCTTCCAAGGACAAGCCACCATTCCTCTACCTATGTTGCTTTCTTTTATGCTATTTACTTTGAGTGTGAGCCTGGGACTAGGTCTTGGCCCCCGTCCTATCTTATGACTAGAGGCATTGTTGGACATCTTGTACACTCTTGTACAGATATATGTTATGTGATGATATTTGTGGATTATGATTATGGCTATCTATTGTATATGGCTAATATGATTTGGTTATGATATGATGCGTATGTATGTTATGATATGGAAATGTGAAAGATCCCAAGTCTCGTTTTGCCCCCATAGAGTGTGTCATACTTGCCCGCCCCTTAGTTCTTATGTTCTATATGTAATGTGGATCCATGTTAATCCCTATCCCTATGACATCTCCATAGCATGAGTCCTACATTCCCATCCCTTAGATCTATGTTCTTGCTATCTTTAATATGCTTCTGCACTAGTGATGTGAATATGAATTCTTTGAGGTTTGTTTGGAGACTCTCGAGTTCCCATTCGCCATGTCACTCCTACCCTAAGTCTGGGTCATGACAGATATGGTATCAAAGCACTAAGTTTATAAATAATCCTTAGAGTCCAATATGCCATGTCAAGTAGAGTCTTATTCATGGGTGTCAAGTGCGCCACATCTATGTGTAAGAGGCTGCACAACGTTTTAGGAAATGTTTCACTTTTTCATGATTCTTATCGTGCCATGGAATGTGTCTTATGATTTTCTCTCTCCACCCCTCCTACTGAATAGGGAGAGTTACTTTGGGCCCATAATGTAACCCAGGTACGAAAGATGTTGTAGTTGATCTTATAGTTGAGGTCAAAAGGGAGTTGGTGAATGATGTGCATCGTTTGACAAGATAGGGAATTGGCTTGAGTGCATCTAATGATGGCTTCGTTCATGTTCATAATAGGGCTAAATCTTTTGTGGTTGTTGATATCAAGGCAACGCAAGACTTAGACCCATCATTGGTTGTGTTGAAGAGGTTGGTTGCCGAAAATAAGATAGAGGTTTTCTCCCAAGGGGAAATGGTGTAACTCGGTATCAAGATCGATTGTGTGTTCCAAACGTTGATGGTCATAGAGAGATGATCATGAGTGAAGCCCATAACTCTACTTATCCCATACATCTGGGATCTTCCAAAATGTATCGGGACTTGAGGTAAATGTATTGGTGCCATGGTATTAAGAAGGACATATCTATATTTGTATTTGAACACTCTAATCGCCAACAAGTGAAGGTGGAACATCAAAGGCCCGATTGTTTGGCCGAAAACACTGAAATTCCTGCTTGAAATGAGAGAATAAGAATTAAAGAATTTCATTGAAATCCATTCTAATTAGGCTTGAGGTACTGTGACTTATCCCAATTAAGATCCTCCTTTGCTTGCATGCCATTTTCATGTCATCTATGAATGATTATATGATTTTGAGCGCATTGTTAATGTTATTTGAAACATGATTTAAAGAACTTCATAGTGCATATTGTCACAACCCAAGCCAAGGGCCTGGACATGATACAGCGAATGGGGAACTTGAAGGGACCCCAAACAAGCCTCATATCATATCATTCACATATCCTTGATCGCGAAAGCAAAATAAACATCAACAAATGATAAAATTAAAAAGGGAAGCTCGACTAAGTGAAGTATTTGATAATGACAAAAGCATAAAAAATCAACCTCAGAGCATAAACATAACATAGTATCCAACAACGCCTCTACTTTAGAATGAAGTGGAGGCTAAGACACTCACCGGGCTCACCCATATAATAACAAGTGTTCCAACATAAGAAGGAGTCTCAATATAACATGAAATAAGTAGATATTGTCTATGGAATTGAGGACTCACCAAAGCTTTCTCCGAGAACCGAACTAGCCACGTGGAGGAGGATGATCAAAAGGAGCTCCAGTTCCTACAGGGTGATATTATGTAGGCATAGAGTATGCGTTATTATGTTTGAATGTACTAAGTGTGGAGGATGCAATGTAACAAGGATATGCATCATCATATTCAAAATCCATACATATAACCAATAGATATAATTTCAATATGACATGTATGTTAAATGCTTGTAATAACCAATGCTTGTAAAACATTCAACGTGCACAATACATAATACATGTGCGGACAGAGACCTTAAAACACATAGACCAAGTGAGCTACTACTTGGAATACAAGGCATATCACCCCATGGGAAGGTGATAGAGGCATGTCACCCACTCGACAAGGTGATTGAGGCATCTCACCCCCTCGACAAGGCATGGTGTACTTGCCATGGTAAAGCATACAACGAATAATCTGAGGCATGCCTCCCCCTCGACAAAGTGTGGTATAATTAAATAGATCCACTAGTATAGCAAGGATAATAATCATAATACTATGGTTGCACGTAGTTTAGAGACTAAAGACTTAACTTTATATAAGGACCCCTTTAGTCGAGCCCCGATATTAAGCCTCAATTGGTGCTAAGTCAGATCCCACGAAATACTTGAAATAACCATCACTTTTATAACTTGTAAGAGATATGATAACATGACATGAGTAGCTCTTAAACATGTTTGACCTCAACTAGTGAGCCTAACTTGAACATGAGAGTAGATCATAATCATACATGAACCCTTGCTTTAACATAAATGGTTCACAAGAGGTAAAAATCTTGAAATAGGGCTAAACTTGATACTTGCAACATCATAGATGCTTTTCATGAATTCAATACATGCTTGAAATCCCTTAATCCTTATGAAGTCTATCATGACCCAAGCCTAGGGCCAAGACGTGACACGATGAATGGGAACTCGAAGAGACCCCGAACAAGCCTATTAGCATATCATACACACATCCTTGGTCGCGAAAGCATAACAACAACAACAAGAGATAATGAAAAGGGAAAACTGGGCTAAGGGAAGTCTTTGATAGCATAAAACATAGAAGAGTCAAAGCTCAAGCATAATTACATCATTAGTTCCAACAATACCTCTAAACATAGATTTGAGCAGGGGCTAAACACTTTCCGTGCTCACCCTCATAGTTTCAAGAGTTCAACATGAAAAGAGAATAAGTGACAAGAGTAAGATAGCTAATATCCCCGAACATGAGGACTTATCAAAGCTCTTCTTCCAATATGCCAACACTAGCCACAGAGGATGATCAAGAGGTACTTCGGGTCCTACATGGTTACATCATGTAGGCATAGAGTACGTGTTAGCATGTTTAAATATACTAAGTATGTAGGATGCAATACAATAAGAGATAGGCAACATAACCAAAATTCATAATTATAAGCAAGGGATAAATATTATAACAATATGGTATGCATGATCAATTATTGATGTAAAACATGCTTGTATAGAACATATTACATATGTTGGAAGAGACCATCAGCATAGACGAAGAAAACTAGTACTTGCAATACAAGGCATATCACCCCTTTGGAATGTGATTCAGGTATCTACCCTTCAATTGGTAGATGGGCATAGCACCCCCTATCATAGTGGCTAAGGTATATACCCCTCAACATGGTAGATGGGCATAGCACCCCCCATCAAACTAGTTGAGGCATATCATCCCCTCAACATGGTGTGGTTAAGTTGCAACACTATAGATACCATTCGTGAATTCATCACATATATACATTCCTTTTATCATCATAAAGTCACTTGACTCATAGGCCATGCAATAGGTCATTAATAGCTTAAGAATTCTTAAACGGACATTTTATTAAACACTTGGCGTGGGTGTAATGCTTGTTCAAAATCATGCACTTCAAGAGTGAAATAATGTGAGAAAACTTAATTTAAATCTTTTTCAAACCTACCAACAATTGAAAATACCCTCATGCAAGATATATTGAAACCCTTCATCAAATCTCATAGTAGATCATAGATTCATACCTCAAAACATGCTTAAGCAGCCAACATTTTATGAAACCCCAACATAGTTTATAGTCAAATTCAAAATAAGAGAAACCCGTAGATAATTCAACTTGAAAACATGCAACTTACATAAAAAGAACGGTTGGGCACCAAGGATAAAAGGACCCAATAGTTTAAACCCACATACCTCAAATTTGGGGATTTACTTAACGAAGATTTGAATGAGAAATTGAAACTTGAATGAATTTTTTGAGATCTGGAGATGAGTTTGGGACACTTGAATTTGGATGAAATATTTGGCTAAGTGTTAGAGAGAGTTTTGGGGAATGTCTTGAGTGATATGCGGTTGAAAAATGAGTAAGTATAGGTATATTTATGCATAGGAGGGCTTAGGCCAAAGGACCCAAAGCCTTAGGAAAAATCAATGAACTGGCAACAAAAATAACACTGGTCCACGCCCTGGCCGTGTCACGCTACGGGTGCGAATCCTTTCTTTTTTCATAAACTTTGGGAAATGAAATTTTGCTACGGTTTCTCTAAAATTGAGGTTATAGCCATTTCCAACTCAATTTTTCCCCCCTCCAAATCACAAATATGAAGTCAGATTTTCGATATCACGCATGGATTTTGACATATATGGAAATTACGATTATGGGCAT
>JAPFFP010107727.1:0-18985 GCA_026153255.1 Solanum medicagineum
TAGGCATTAAATTGAAATTTTTTGTGGAAAACATAAGGGGAAGGGACTATGGGCCATTTTTATGAAATGAAGCAATATTAAAAAAGCAGTGAAAATGGAAAGTATCATTTTTCCCATAAGCATATCACTAATACATAATGAACAAAATTGGTACAATTGATTTCCATCAAATAGAAAGAAATCCATAAATAGTCAACATAGAATGTAAATGCCTCAGAAGGGCCATAAATACATCGTCTAAAACAAAAATACAAAAAAGAGTGGAAACTAGGTAGAGTCCCAAATTAAGGGCTTACCACAAATAAACAGCTAGTCTTAAACACCAACTGCTAGTATACAGCCAGTGGAGGAGTGTCTGTCTCTACATGATTAAATCATGCAGGAAAAATTTGTGTTAGTAGTTTTGGAATGTACTAAGTATGTGAGAAGTAATGCACGAATGAAATTGTAATATCGTCATAATAAAACATAATATATGGGTATACATAAGATAAAAGGAGTCATTAAATAAGCTTAAATATGCACAATGAATATGACTCGAATCAATATGAGACAATGCATAAGAAAACACATAAAGTCAATATATATCATAAGATCATAAAACTTGTGGGAATGGACCATAACTGACAATAAGACCATCTAAGCTACTACATGAAATTCAATGAACTCCTTTTATTGGGAAAATACCAATGCACTCCTTCCATTGGGAAAAGGGGAATCTAGTTGTCAAGGTAGATATCCAAAGTATTTTGCAATTACATCTTTCACAACTTTTGGGCCTACGTGCATCCACCAGCCTAGCCTATGAGGTTCCTATGGTGGCACATAGTTAGGTACATTAAGAATTAACTTCAAAGGATCATGTCACGATCCAAGCCTAGGGCCTAGACGTGACACAGTGAATGGGAGACCCGAAGGAACCTTAAACAAGCCTCTTAGCATATCGATCACACATCCTTGATCGCGGAAGCAAAAATAACAACATAAGAGATATAATTAAGGGAAAAGGGACAAAGGGAAGTCTTTGTTACCCATTGTCCCAGTCAACCTCCCCTTGGTCAGATTTGGATGATTAGACGAGAATACATCAAACGAGTCTTGTCATTTACTACTTTTTTCCTATTTGTAACTACCTTGGTCAGGATCGTGATAGTAGGTGGAGTTTGGTGTTGGCCACCACCAAACAACAATCAAAACGAAGGAAAATAAATAATACATGCAAAAACCCCCCATCAAAGAAATGCACAAAGTCTAGGTTATTTAGAGTCAACTACTCATGATTCCCAAAACCCCAAGTTGTGGGTTCTTAGCTACTCATGGCTAAGGGCAAATCAACAACTATAAATATGAGAGACATAATTGAGAGATTACCCAAAACAATGAAGAACAAAAACACCTTCGAGTTGAAAACCACAAGCTTAGATTGATGGAAGATGAGTATAATGTGATTTTCAATCCCCCAAAATGGGTCTTTAAATTAAAAAAAGAAATCTACACTAAACCCTAGAAATATTCAAGAGAGAATATTCAAAGTGATGGAATCTGAAAAATGTTAAAAGTCTTTAGCTAAAACCCTAACATTAACTATTTATACAATTTACAAAAACACCTTAAAAATTAAATAGAAAATACAGCTGGAAGCAATTACACCTCGCAAATATGACTTGTAGGATGACCTATGAGTCGTAATCGGGGTCTGTAGTCAGCACTTGGCATTTTGGACTTGACTGCTATGACCTTCTATTACGAGTCATTGTTTGGGCTACGATTCGTATGCTCTTCTCGTAGTCTAGGCCTGTAGTTCTTGGCCCAAACTTTTGGTTCACTGCTCCTTGCTACGAAGGCACATCCTACGAGTCATAAGTCTCCTACAAGTCGTAGTGAGAGTTATGACTCATAGGTTAGCCTAGTATGGCTGACCTTTACTTTGCAATTTCTTAATTTTGCTCACTGTTTCTTGCTACGAGGCACCTTATGACTCGTAGCTTGGGCTACGACTCATAGGGTGTCTCTATGTCCTGTACTTCAGCAAAATCTGCAATTTCTCCCAAAATCATGCCAACCTATATTTTCTGCAAGAACGAGACAAAAATACATAAAACCCATAAAAAGTCGCATTAGGAACTTGCAAAATCCCTTGTTTCAGGCATCAAATGTGTTGTATGTTAACAATACATCAACATCCTAAACTTAGAACTGTTGTTTATCCTCAAGCGACTACTCAATCTAAGTAGACAATGAGAAACACATAGCAACTACTCTAATGGCATATACATCACTTAACTCCAAATTAGGTACCCAACTCTCATTTCCAAAGACTGATTGCAAAGCTACCAAGCAAACCAAAACACAATGATACATCCAGCAATCCAACTATGACAAGTGAAGGGGTATCAACAATCCACAATCACTGAATAAGTCATATGTCAATCATGCAATACAAATGCCCTCATAGAAAAGAAGTCTCTTTATTTCACTCAAAAATCAATCAAGGCTTAGGGACTGTGCAAGCATTCTCACTTTCACAAATAAAATTCATGCATGATTACCAACACCATAGGCTTGCCCCTATACTCAAACTCCAGATTGTCAACTAGTTGAACTAAGATCACTTTAGGACTTAATAGGCTTGTAATGTAGGGTCATGGGGTTTTGGTATGGCATTTTAGGCAAGTAGTAACTAAAAGTTATCCTTGAACCACATTTCTTGACACTTTTACCTCCACAAATCAACCATTTTTATTATGTTCTCCCTAATTCTTCCTTTTCAAGCTTTTCCAAGTGCTTTCTTTTTTCTTTTTAGTTGTGCCTTATTTTTGAACTCATTTTGCTATTCTTTTCAATCCAAGGCAATTTTCTTTTTTCTTCTCTCACCCGGCATATAGTTTTTCTCTTCTTTCTTTCTTTCCAAATAACCATCTCATTTTCATTACTTTACCACAACAAAGGCCACCCTCAACTTAGGCTTTTAGCCTAACATGAAGTACAGAATATCCATTCTCTAAACCAAGGCCACTGCTTGTAGCCACCCTGAACTTAGGCTTTTAGCCTCAATCAAGGTTCACATGTTCAAGGATAGACCAGGGCCAATATCAAGGTGTTTCATAGAACAAGGCTAGCTAGCTAGGAGTCAAGAAAGAGCAGGTACATGCACAGCTAAAACATTTGGAACAAGGGATCAACTATTACATTTGGTAGGTCATTTAGGCAAAAGTGGACTCAATAAAAGGAAAACGGCCTAAGATACTTTCCTAATCAACCACATCTCCAGTCCAATCTTAGAGTAACAAGGCAAGTTCTGAGTTGGTACACAATGCAAGAATATGACAAAATAAGCTCACACACATATGGCATCGCATACACAATCAACATAGATTCACAAGATCATGCTTCAAGCATCAACTTGCCTTCTTTTTATTAGAACAAACATTGACAAATAATCATATGCAAGGTTGCAATGGTAACTAATAATCCCAAAAATTTTGAAAGTACCCAATTTTCAAAACATTCATAAATCATTTCAATATTATATATGCCAAAAGTTAGTAATCACTATACATCTACAAATTATCTACACTACCTAAACATGTCGATTCAACCTAAATTAAAAACATCCATAAGAACAAAAAACATAGCAAGAAAACCTTGGGATCAAAAATAGGGAAAGTTATGGACTCAAGGTATTTGAAGGTACCCAATTTTCAAAACATTCATAAATCATCTGAAGATTAAATATATATGCCAAAAGATAGTAATCACTATACATCTACAAATTATCTACATAACCTAAACATGTCGGTTCAACAGAAATTAAAAACATCCACAAGGAAAAAAGAAACACGGCAAGAAAACTTTGAGATCAAAAATAGAGGAAGTTATGGACTCAAGGTTACTCAGACTTCACCCTAATCCGTAACTTCCCACACCCCACCAAAAGAAAATATTTTATCCTCAAAGGAAACATATATATATAACAAAAATCAAAAATTTAAAACCAATCATCCAAAACATAGTTCAAACCAACGTTCAAAACAAAACATTCAAAAGTATCCAAAAATCAACATAAAAATAGTGTCTAAAATGAGAACAGAATATCCATAAGTAGCAATAAGCCGAGGATCAAAAGTATCAAACACATGGTGCTCAAGTACCAGCATCCATCTGATCCTAGGGTCTAATCTCCTCCTCGGTGGTCAGGGATGTAGATGTGCCTGAGCGGCTCCCTGTGCTATCTGCTACACCCGCTCCCTCCGTATCGCCTCCATAGACAACAACTCTCGCACCTCATCAGTAATGTGCTCCTCCAGCTCTGCCACCTCATCATCAATCCTAGGCCTCTTCTGGCTAACTTTTGCATCATCACTCTTGAGGGGTCTCTTCCCATGGGCATGCGGGCAGTCATCAAATAAATCGAACATATCATCACCTGATGGTGCCTCCTTCAGTGCTGCTATCAGAGCTGCTAACATCTTCAACAGGTCGACCTTGAACTTGGCCAACTCATCTTTCATCGCAACCAAGTCAGCGGGTCGTGCACCCTCAAGTCATCGCTGGACCCTATCCTCAAGGGTATTAACCCTGGCATCCACTGTATCAACTCTTCGATCTACAATCTTACGAGTGTATGCCTCGGCCCTCTCCCCCAAGTCATGGACAATCTGACGGACCCATGGTTTGATCTGGATCATCAATCTGCTTAGTTGGAGCTCCGTTTTCACTAACCTGCACACCAAAGCCTGAAAAACAAAAGTAGACATAAGAGGATAGTTTGTGGAATCAACCTGGGTAGTGGAAGGTGCTGGTGCAGGTATGTCTAAGGATGCCATCGCCTCTGTATCAACATCTCAAGGCGGCTCTGAAGCAACTGGAGTAGAACTGGTGGTGGTTGGAGTCGGTTCTTGAGTCTGTGGCTCTAAAGGAAACAAAACTGGAATAGGAGGAGAAGTTGCTTATTGTAGGGCCACCGAGTTTACATCAGCGTTAATTAGGTTGGGATTCATGGTATGCACGGCCTCTACATGTGGGTCCAAATGGATGGAGAAACATACCCCTGCCTCATTACACAATCTTAGTATTAGGATAGGCAAAGACAATGAGGTCTGGGTACGAATCGCGGACTCATGGATCTGCTCCACCATAACTCGAGCCCAATCAATCTTATAGTATAGCTCTCTCCAAGATGATCACATTATCCGTAAATGCAGGCTTTATGTGCCAACATATAATAGACCACCAGAATATGGCCGGGAAGGCTAGTTGAGACTTCACTATCGGTGCGGCATGGTTTTTGACCCACGCAGGCTTATCACCACCCTCACAAATCTGGCTAGCTATCCCCTTGAGGAGCTCAGTCTTCAGATCCACATTCTTCTTACTCACCGCCTGCCGCATCTTCTCGATCTTAGTATCATACTCGGTGTAGGAACGAGGTACCCTGTAGTTCAGCCCAAACTGAACCCTCCTGAAAGTCTCCTCGGAGATATCAACCATCTAACCCTGGACTAGTACTTCTCGCAACCTCGGCTGATCAATAGCCTTCTTCCCCTTAGGGAGATCTCGGAGAATAGTGGCATAGTAGGCGGCATAGAACTCCTGAACTAGATATGGGGCATACTTGCCAAATCTCTGTGGTAGCCACCTAACTTCAAGGCGGTCAATCTCAACCTCTAAATCTGGCACCCTACTCAGCCCAGAGTCTTTTAGCTACGACTCCTCATGGAATTGCCTAATGGGTTTTTCTTGGCCTTTAAGCTCCAGTCCCTTATCCAAGATCTCTTTCATGCCTGGAATACACCATCTGGTACTTTTGGGATCTGTGAGGTGATAGAAGGATCAGCCTTAGTTTGCTGAGTTTGTAAAGCCTCCCTCCGGTGAACTGGTCTCAGAGTGACAGGGAGTCATCTGCGGCGTATTAGTATCAAACCCGTCACCATCGCCCTCCTCCTCAGACTGGGAGAGGCTATCAACTTCCATTAGTGTTTGCGCAGTGCGGGCCCTAGTCTGAGGCACATTTGCCTGAGGGTCAATGTGGACTCTGTGGACTTCCACAGATCCCTCAGACTGCTCTGTCTCTGAAGACTCATTAACCAACTTCCTTTTGAAAGCTTGGATAGCATGTTTATCTTTTGGAGGCATTGTACCTGAAAATCAACCCCATAACACAAACTGAGCACCATAATGTTTAATCAATAAGGACTCATCCAAGAGAATAAACAAGGAATAACAAAAACCAACAAAAGAAACACAAATAAAATTGCACTGAACCAGTTGCAGGTCTAAAGATACGAGGCACAGGTACGATTCGTAGGGTGACCTACAAGTCGTACAGTAGGCTTATATATCAAGGTACCTGAAAAGATATCATTCTGATCACAGATACAAGACTCAGGTATGACTCGTAGGGTGTCCTACGAGTCCCTCACTACGGTTCATAGTGAACACTAAGACCCGTAGGTAGGTCTCGTATGGTAAATGATAAGGAACCATAGGTTACTGTTGTTCCCTATGAAGGGCCACTACGACTCGATAGACATCCTACGAGTCATAGGAAGGCCTCATAGCAGGAAATAACAGGCACCTTTAGTGCATGTACCTTCACCACAAAAATCCCAAATCATTCTAACTAAAAATAAATAGCATCAAAGCAAGGTCTAAACACTATCTCAAGCACACAAACAATCCCATTACTCAAATGTGTTTACCCAAGTCAAAACTTATCCCACAAAGATCTACTCATGATCAAAACAATTAAACAACACTTCCCAATAACCTTTAAGAAATACCAAGAACAAACGATCCCCAAACTCATAATTATCAACACCAACACACAATCATAAAAGTTTAAAGGAGTTAAACAAAGCCATACAATGGGTATCTCAAATGATAAGTCATATTCGAAACATACCAGATCAACCCAATTCCAATCCCGACATGAGTTCACAAATTGATCAACCAAAACTCATGCACTACACCCATATGATCAACATGGTAACATCACGATCAACTAACAAAGGTGATTTCACCATTCAAAACAACACTAGGGCAATTATTCAACCAAACCCCAATTCTCATATCTACTAAATCATATTCTCAAGGGTATTCTCAATATCCTAACTAAACACACAATCATCCAATAATATACGGGAATCATAACATGAGTGTACATAATTTAACCAAGAAAACATACCACTTTGGGAAGATGAAGAGAAATTAGTCGCAGTGAAGGGAAAAAGGGGATGCCGAAACCCTAGGGTAGTTAACCCACTGGAAAGTGATGTAGATTGATAGAGAAGATGATTAGAATAGTAGAAAAGGTATAGATAATGCTTTGGGAGACGAAACCATTTAAAATAAGAGAAATTAGGGGTCAAATGAATGTTTGACCCTTAATATACTCAACTGGATCGACTATTAAAATTCTGTAGATTGGGTCTACGAAACCCCGACTACGAGTCGTAGGGTGTCCTATGACTCATAGGTCCTGGTCTCGTAATAGACCCCAATACTTAGAAAAATTCATAACTCATACCTAGGCACTATGAACCCCACTTACGACTCGTAGGGGACCCTGCGAATCATAAGGTTGGCTCGTAGTGTGTGTGCCACCTTAAAATCCTAATTGTTTCCCTGTAAAAGGCATGACTACAAGTCATAGTGTGCACTATGGCTCATAGGTCTGCTCGTAGAGGCTACTCCAAATGTAATTTGCTCTAGTTTTCCAGCTCTTGGTTTATACCAGCAAACAAAACCTCAAAATACACCAATGTCAAAAATAACACAACTGATTCAATGTTTTAACACTCAAAATAAACATCAATCCACTACCAAACAATTCAAACAACCAAAATGAACTTAACAAAATCCAAAAACATAAAAGATACTTGGGTTGCCTCCCAAGAAGTGCCTTGTTTAACGTCGTGGCTCGACTTTGTCATCATCCATCATCAAAAATCTTCAATGGCCCAAACTTCACTCTTAAACTCATCCGGATGTTTCATTGATTGGCGGATGTCAAACACAACTTCTGCATCATTGACCCTGAACCAAAGTTGACCCGAATCCATATCCACCAAGGCTCTCCCGGTGGCCAGAAATGGTCTTTTAATATAATGGGATCCTCGAAATCAACCTCCCAATCAAGGATCACGAAGTCTGTGGGAAAGATGAATCTATCAACCTTTACGAGCACATCAAAAAGTATCCCTTCTGGCTTCTTTAAAGTTCTATCTGCCATGAGCAACCGCATTCTTGTGGGAGTAGGAGTGCCAAGACCAAGCTTTATAAAAACGGCAATATACTTGCTCCTAAGTCACATAATGTCCTTGCAAATTCTGCATTACCAATGGTGCAAGGAATAGTGAATGCATCAGGGTCCTCCCTCTTTTGAACTAGGCATTTGGTCGTGATCGCACTATATTGTTGGAGCTCTTGCTAAAGCTCTTGGCTCAAAGTGTGCTTCTTTGTTACCAAATCCTTCATGTACATGGCATTCCCTAGCATCTTTTCCAAAGCTTCTGGAAGGGGAATGTTGATGGATAATTGCTTTAGCATCGAGAAGAGGTGTTTCAATTTTCCAACCTCCTCCTTCTTCTTAAGTCTTTGAGGGAAGGGTGGAGGAGGTTTTGGGATCATCCTAGCCTTTTCTTGCTCTCTCGCTTCTTCACTTTTCACTTCCATATTTGCCAAACCTTTTTCCTCATCAACAACTTGGTTATCAATACCCTTCTCACAAGTTTCATCGTCAACCACCGACATAGGGGGATCGATGGTACTTTTACCTATTCTAGTCATGCCATGCAATGCCCATCATTCTTTGGATTTTAAACCGTATTTCTTGGTAAAGTGCCCTTTTAGTGTTGGTTCAATTGAGAAGAAACTTGCCTAAATTGTTGTTCCAATTGTTTAATGGCCACTAAATTATACTCTATCTTTTGGTTTATGCTTGAAATATCCAATTTCATTACTTTCAAGGTCTCATCTTGATGGTCGACCCTCTTCAGCAACTTGTTGAACATCTCCTTAATCCTAGAAGTACTTGATCTGGCATCATGGTTGTGGGGCGGCACATGAGGACCATTTCTATAGCCATCTCTTCTACTCCATTTGGCATCTGGTATCCTTTTGTATTCATAATAACCACCTCGGTTGTCTCTATATGCACCCTCACGGTTGTAGTTCCAACCTTGATTCCCGAAACCTAGCCTCCAATAGTTCGAATTGGACCCTTGGGGTTGTTCCGAACGCTAATTGGTTACTCACAAAGCAAGCATCTTCATCAAAGAATGATTCATCATACATGGAAGCTTTAGGAGGTTGGTGGGTTACCACTTGGACACTTGCTTGGTTTTGCTTTAAAACCAAGTCTATACTCGTGCGAAGTTGGGCAAGTTGTTGCATGATCTCCTCATTGACTTTAGCTTACTCATTGTTGGTGTTTACCGCACAAGATGTCTTCATAGTACCTCTCTCTCTTTGACCCCATGCTCTATTGGTTTTAACCACTTGCTCCATCCTTTTGGCGATCAGTGGAAAAAGTTGGTCAAGAACATGCCTCCCATGATTTGGTCGGCACAAGCTTGACTATTCTCATCAAGCGCCTGATAGAAAATCTCAACGAAGGCATCATCAACAATCTTATAATCAGGAACCATTCACAAACACTTGGTTAACCTCTCCCATGTGGTACTAATAGAGTCACCAGGGTAACTGCTCAAAATTGTTTATTTGGTCTTTGAGCTTAAGCTTCTTTGACCTTGGGAAGTACCTTTCTAGGAAAAATCTCTGAAGCTCTGCCCCGCTTGTTATTATACCTTGAGGAAGCTCAAACAACCAAACAGCTACATTACTAGTTAGTGAAAATGGGAACACTCGTAGACCAACTGCATCTAAGGAAAGATTTTGTGTTCCCATGACACTCTTGCAGACGAAGACGACATTATAGAGATGACGATGGGGATCCTCTGAAGGTAACCCTGTGAACAAACCACGATTTTGGAGCATTTGGAGCAATCCACTCAACACCGTGAAATTAGTGTCTGTCGGTAATGGTGGCAACACTATAGCACCAGTAACGTCCATGGCTATAGGTTTCAAGCGATATTTATTCCAACCATAAGCGTTTCCATTGCAATCCCTAAGTTGTGGCCCACTATCCCTTGGTGGTGGATTCTCCTCTCTTCCCATATCATCATCTTTCACATTCATTTCTTCCTCGACCATGATATCCTCTTTCACATAAGCCATTCTTCTATTGATTCGATAGATCTCCCAAGTGATCGGAGCTAAGGGATTGCCCTGGCTCCTTGTATTGGGCATACAACCTAGTACAATCTGCAAGTAAGACTAAACAACAAAAATAAAAATAAAAGTAAGATACAAGAGAATCTAGAAATTAACACTTGAATTAACCAATAGTGAAATCAAGTCAAGAACCTAGTCGTATTCCCCGGCAACGGCGCCATAATTTTTTATATTCACGCTTCAACAGTAAAGCGGTCGTAGTCAGTAATAAATCTAACCGAAGGTTAGGGTCGAATCCATAGGGAATATGGGGCTTGACTATATAGATCCACTATCAATCATTTCAAACATCGGTTACTAAAGTCTCTACAATGGGGGGGGTGTGGTTCAAAATTAAGAACAAAAGTAAACATTGCACTATCTATGCAAGAAGACAATGAAATTGAGGGACAACTTGGGAATTGTGTTTCCCATTGTTCGTTGACTTAATTACCCTAGACAACATAACTCTAATCATGAATTCACATGTAGGACGGTAACTTTGGTTTTTCCAGCCCTCTTGTGAAGGTGAAGGTTAAATTTCACCATGGCGCTTAGTCGGCAACCATAGTTTGCCAACTAACTATTACCTATTGTCCCAGTCAACCTCCCTTTGGTCAGGTTTGGTTGATTAGATTAGAACACATCAATCGAATCCTGTCATCTACTTCCCTTTTCATATTCGTCACTACCTTGGTTGGAATCATGATGGTAGGCGAGGTTTGGTGTTGGCTACCACCAAACAACAATCAAAGCGAAGGGAAATAAATAATACATGCAAAAACCCCCATCAAAGAAATGCACAAAGTCTAGGTTATTTCAAGTCAACTACTCATGGTTCCCACAACCCCAATTTGTGAATGCTTTGTTACTCATGGCTAACACAAAATCAATAACAATGAATATGAGAGACATAGTTGATAGATTACCCAAAACAGTGAAGAACAAAAACACCTTTGAGTTGAAAACGTCAAGCTTGGATCAATGCAAGATGAGTACAATGTGATTTTCATTCCCCAAAAATAGGTCTTCAAATTAAAAAATGAAATCTACACTAAACCCTAGAAACATTCAAGAGAGAATATTCAAAGTGATGGAATATGAAAAATGTTCAAAAGTCTTTAGTTAAAACCCTAACATTAACTATTTATACTAATTACAAAAATGCCCTAAAAATTAAATAGAAAATACAACTGGAAGCAATTATACCTCGCAGATATGACTCGTAGGGTGACCTACGAGTCGTAATCGGGTTCTCGTAGTCAGCACTTGGTATTTTGGACTTGACTACTACGACCTACTGTTACGAGTCGTTGCTTGGGCTACAACTCATATGCTCTTCTCATAGTCTAGGCCTGTAGTTCTTGTTCCAAACTTTTGGCTCACTCTTCCTTGCTATGAGGGCACATCCTATGAGTTATAGTGATACTTACGACCCATAGGTTAGCCACGTATGGCTGACTTTCACTTTGCAATTTCTTAATTTTTCTCACTGTTTCTTGCTACGAAGGCACCTTATGAGTCGTATCTTGGGCTATGACTTGTACGATGCCTTGTATATCCTGTACTTAAGCAAAATCTGCAATTTTCTTCCAAAATCATGCCAACCAATATTTTTTGCAAGAATAAGACAAAAACACATAAAAAACACAAACAGTTGCATGCATAATCCCTTGTTTCAGGCATCAAATGTGTTGTATTTTCATAGAACATTAGTGAAAACATATTGGACATTCTTGTGGTCGGTAAACATATAAACATGAACTCCATACAAGCAGTGACGCCAAATCTTCAAAGCAAATACCATGACCACCAATTCAAGATCATGGGTGGGATAATCCTTCTCATGCACCTTAAGTTGTCTAGAGGTATACACTATCACCTTACCACTTTGCATCAAAACACACCCCCAAACCAATTCTTAAGGCATCACAATATAGAACAAACCCTTCCAACCCTTCTGGTAAAGACATGATAGGAGTGGAGACAAGCTTATCTTCAAAGTTTGGATACTCTTTTCACACTCATCGGTCCACACAAATTTTGCCTTCTTTTGTGTCAATTTAGTCATGGGAGAAGCAATAGAAGAGAAACAATTCATAAACCTCCGGTAATAACCCGCCAAACCCAAAAAACTTCTAAATATATGATGGAGGCAAAGGTCTAGGCCAATTTTTAATCACCTCCGTCTTCTTAGGATCCACGTTAATGCCATCACCTGACACCACATGCCCTAGAAAATCAACCTATTTCAACCAAAACTCACATTTTTCATATTTAGCATATAATCATTCCTCCCTCAAGACTTGCAACACCACCCTCAAGTGATCTATATGCTCCTCCTCACTTTGGGAACAGATTAAGATATCATCAATAAAAACCACCACAAAAAAGTCAAGGTAGGGTTTGAAGACTCATTTCATAAGATCCATAAATATAGTCGGTGCATTAGTCAACCCAAAGAACATAACCACAAACTCAAATTGCCCATACCTAGTCTGGAAAGCCATCTTGGGAATGTCACACTCCCTCACTTTCACTTGGTGATACCCGGACCGAAGATCAATCTTAGAGAAGTGATTATCCCCTTGAAATTGATCAAAAAGGTCATCCATCCTTGGTAGAGGGTACTTGTTCTTCATGGTGATTCTATTAAGTTGCCGATAATTAATGCACATTCTAAGAGAACCATCATTTTTCTTCATAAACAACACCAGTGCACCCCAAGGTGACTTACTAGGCCTTATAAAATCCTTCTCCAATAAATCCCTCAATTGCTCCTTCAACTCCGTCAGGGACATACGGTAAGGGGAATAGAAATGGGTTGAGTATCGAAAAGAAGGTCTATACCAAAGTCTATTTTCCTTTTGGGAGGAACACCGAAAAGCTCATCGGTAAAGACATCATGAAACTTATTAACCACCAGAACTGACTCAATAGGAAGGACTTTGGACTCAACATCTCTAACCCTCACAAGATGATAGAGACAACCCTTAAAAATCAACTTTTGGGCTTTAAGGCAAGAAATGGATCTACCCTTGACCACCACATCACAGCTTTACCACTCAAGGACGAGTTCATTAGGGAATTGGAATTTTACCCTACGGGTTCTACAATGACTAGAAGCATAATATGCATGCAACCAATCCATTCCAAGAATGATATCAAAATCCACCACATCTAATTCAACAAAAGCACAAGGCAAGATTTAATGCAAGATGAACATGGGACAATTTCTATAGACTTTTCTAGTAATAATGGACTCACCAATGGGGGTAGGCACTTCATAAGGTTCATACAACAATTCGGGACTAACATGAAGCTTCTTAGCAACAAAAGGAGTAATAAAAGAAAGAGTGGCACCCGGGTTTATCAATGCATACACATCAAAGTCAAAAACCTTTAACATACCGGTGATGACATCGGACACCTTATCTACCCCTTGTCTCCCTTGAAGAGCATAGAATCTATTTTGCCTTTGGAGCACCCCCTTGTTGGCCTCCTTTCCCTTTTTGACCCGCATTTGCACCTTGCCCTTGTGGACGACCACCTCTACCTTTGTTATGAGCACGAGGAAAATCAATCACCATATGAACCACTTCTCCAGAACCATAGCAAGGAGTAGAGTTCTTCAAACATGGGCCATTATGGCTCCTACCACATCTTTGGCACATAGGGTTAGGCACCACACCACTACCACCTTGGAACCTTGGGTTGTCATTAGCAAATCTTCTATTAGGAGCATTGGAAGACCCTTGACCATGGAACTTGTGGCCTTCAGGAAATGGCCACCTTTGGAATTTCAGCGTGTACCTTCAAAATGAGCCCTCTTGGACTCACCACTCCTTCTCTTTCTAAGCTTTTCCCCCTCTAGTTGTCCGGCATATGTAATGAGGCTGGATAAATTCATATCAATTATTAGCATGGTGGTATGACACTCCTTATTAACCAAGTAGGACACCCAACACAAATTTGTTCATCCTTGATCTCGGCTCGACAACCAATTGTAGGGAATACTTGGAGAGTTGGTTGAACTTGAGGGTATACTCCCTCACTCTCATAGAACCTTGCTTAAGGTTCATAAAACTAATCATTTTAGCCTCCCTTAGCTTGATAAGAAAGAACCGGTTGAGGAATGAGGCTTTGGACTCCTCCTAAAGAATAATATCATCATCTCTCCTCTTCAACTTCCATTGTGTAAACCAAATTAGAGTCAACCATTTGAGTTAGTAGGCTGCCAACTCCGCCTTTTCCTCCAAATTAACCCCCATAATAGATAGCACTTTGCATCTCATCAATGAACTCTTGGGAATCTTCATCTTCCTTGGATCTATGGAACTCTAGTGGGTTCATTCTAGTGAAACCCCTCACCCTAGAAGCCGGAGTGGGAGCATGAGGGGCTTGGACCCTTGGTGAATTTGGTTCACAATAGCACGAGCCAACATCATAATAGCATCACGGAACTCATCTTGGGCCACCCCTCCACCTTGAGGAGCTTGAGGAGCGGGAGGAGTCGGTTGCTCCTCGGGTGTACGGGCTCTCCGTAGTATCCTTCTTTGAATCGGCATGATATAGAAGAGCAAAGAGCATTCATTAGGGGAAAATTCCTTACACTTACATCTGAAACACGATATAGACCATGAAGAGGTGAAACATTTCCTAAAACGCCTCATAGCCTCCCATTTATAGTCGTGGCGTGCTTCACAACCATGAATAAGACTCTAATTGATGCAGTGTGTTGTATTTCGAGGACCATTGACAATCTAGTGCTTTGATACCAAGTTTTTCATGACCCAAGCCTAGGGCCTAGAAGTGACACGGTGAATGGGGAACCCAAAAGAACCCCAAACAAGCCTCTTAGCATATCGATAACACATCCTTGGTCGCGGAAGTAAAAAATAACAAGACAAGAGATATAATTAAGGGGAAAAGGTGCTAAGGAAAGTCTTTGATAAATCTAAATACTCAAGAGTCAAGCTCATAGCATAAGTACGTCAATTCTTCCAACAATACCACTAACTTAGATTGGAGCGAGGGCCAAGACACTTTCCTGGCTCACCCTCATAGTATCAAGTGTTCAACATAAAGAGATATCAATTAGTAAGAGTAGCATAACTAGTGTCCCCGGACTTGAGGACTCACCAAAGCTTATCTTCCGAAATTGCCAAAACTAGCCATGTGGAGGATGATCAAGAGGTGCTCCGGTTCCTACATGGTAACATCATGTAGGCACAGAGTATGCGTTAGTACATTTGAATGTACTAAGTATGTAGGATGCAATGCAACAAGACATAAGCCAACATAGTCAAATGCATAATCATAATCAATGGATAAGTATAATATCAATATGGCATGCATGATCAATGCTTGAAGTAAAACATGCTTGTAAATCATATAACTTGCAAATATAGATTACATGAGTGGGAAGAGACCATAATCATAGACCAAGCAACTATTACTTAGAATCCAAGGCATGTCACCCCCTTGGAAGGTGATTGAGGTACCTACCCCTCAACATGGTAGTATGGGCATGTCACTGCCAAATAAGGTGGTCGAGGTACCTACCCCTCAACATGGTAGTATGGACATGTCACCCCCCAACAACGTGGTCGAGGATCTACCCCTCAATATGGTAGTATGGACATATCAGCCCCCCCCCCTCAACAAGGTGGTTGAGGCACGTCACCCACTCAATAAGATGATTGGGCATGTCACCCCCCAACAAGTTGTGGTCAGTTGCAACACTATAGATAATTTTCATGAATTAGATGCATACATACAATCACTTAATCATCATAAAGTCACATCACTTATAAACTATATAGTAGTTCATCAATAACTTAAGAATCATTGTCAAGACATTTTATCAAACACTTGGTAGGTGTATAATACTATTTCAAAATTATGCAATTCAAGAGTGAAGTAATATGAGAAAACCCAATGTAAATCAACCCACCAACACATAGTAAAACCCTCACGTAAGATATCTTAAAATCCATCGTCAAATCCCATAATAGATCATAGTTTCATAGCTCAAAACATGCATAGTCTCAATATACAAAACCAATTCATAGTATAAGCATGAGATAGATAAACATACATATTCAATCAACATTTCATAAAATCTCAACATAATTTATAATCAAAATCCATAATAAGAGACACCCATAGAAGGTACAACTTGAAAACGTGCAATTTTCATAAAAACGGAGATTAGGCTCTATGGGTGAAAGGACCCCATGGATGAAACCCACATACCTTAAACTTGGGTTTCCTTGATGTAGACTTGAAGTTTGAATGGAGTTCTTGAGATCCGAAATTAAGTTTGGGGCACTTGAATTTGGATGAAATATTTGGTTAAGTCTTGGAGAGAGTTTTGAGAGGGTCTTGAATGATACAGAGTCGAAAAATGACTAATCATAGGTGTTTTCACGCATAAGTGGGCATGGGGCTATGACCCCAAGGCCCTTGGGCCGAAATGAAACTGGTCCGCGTCTGGTCGGCGACGCGGACCCAAGGCAAGGTTTACACTGATCCACACCCAGTCCGCGTCGCGGTCTGGTGGCGAATGCACACTAGATAAGAAAATTTTGCGAAAATTATTTTTTGCTACGGGTCTTCTAAAATCAGAGTTATACCTATTTCCCACTCAATTTTGCCCCCTGATCAAGAATATGAAGTCGTATGTTCTATATCATGCATGGATTTTGAGATACATAGAAATTATGATTACGGGCATTTCCAAAGCACATTTTTGGGGTGTTTTTGGGGCATTTCAGATCATGTCTTATCTAATGGAATGAGTCCCAATCTCTAGCCTTCTCGGTTCTAATTCATCCCACGGAATCTTTGAAACATACCCTTAGAATCATAAGTAGTAATCATAGGAGTAGCTCAAACTAAGAATCTTACTCAAACATCTTTTAGGACAATTAATATCAAACATATATTTTTGGTAAACGTAGTTTTGAAACTCTTCATAAATGCCCTAATCATGATCATAACTCATAGGAAATTTTCATTGAAAGCAAGGTGGGCTTAGCAACAGTCTTAAATCACATAAGTGTTATAAAATTTCCTTTAAAAGGAACATCTAAAACACCCAATTTTGATCATACCAAAAATCAACATGGAATCAATATCATACTTCACATATGCATATATTACTTGGAAAAATAATTGCTAAACTTCATAGACATCATAAAATAACATAAGGATCATGAAATCATCATAAGCATGCACATTAAATTGAGGAACTTAAAGAAAAGGTAAAAGTTCTTAGTAGGGAACTTTATGGGTGAAAGGATACCCATAAATCAACTCACATACCTAGAGAACTAGGGGGAAATGGAACTAAAGCCTTTGAGGAAGAGAGCTTGGAAACCCTAACCTTTTCTTGCCTAGTCTTAAGAGCCTCTTTTGCCTTAGAGAATTTAAAAGTGAAGAATGATAGAAATTAGGGCTTAAGGGCTAAAATAGGTCCCTTTCCGTCCCTAAAACGACCTAGCATAGGAATAGAATTATGAAAAATGACTAAATTCTCCCTATTAAAACTGTTTTAAGTGGCTTACTGAACCATAATTATGGTCATAGGTCGACTTATAAGCCATAAGTCTCCTCATCTGATGATACATCTGAAAATCTCAAAAACTGACTTTGCTGAACTGAAAATCACAAACAACAATACGGGCCATGAAACTTCTTACGAGTCGTTGTTGGACTCGTAGAGTCCTTCCACACTTAACCATTTTTCTTCACTTCCTTGGCCCTACCCACGAAAGGTTTATACGGGTCGTAACAAATTCCAATGGTTGTCCGATAACTTGTATACCACTTTTCTGAAAACTCCAAATTTCCTTCATGTTTGCGGTCCCACTCATGAAACCATCTATGGGTCGTAAGGTATCCTATGGGATGTGCACTTGGTATATGGGGTATCCTACACTTGAAAACATTTCCCCTTCTGAAGTTATATGTTTAATAACCGAAGCTACGGGTCGTAAGTGGCCCCGTAAGCCAGACTCCAGGTCACTATTTAGGCCAACTTTTCTTTACTTGGGGTTCCTAAACTATGGGTCGTTACAATATCTCTCCCTTGGGAATACTCGTCCCCGAATGTACTTAAAGGCAGGCTCTAAAGAGTAAACTAGCAGATAATAACCCAGTATGCATGCAAAAATGCAAGTCAAGAATCATTTCTCCGAAATCTCCAATTTCATACTTTAAACATGTCTCAAAACAGTTCATAATCTATACTATATTAAAAATGTGAATGTCCTTAATAATGTTGTTTGAGCTTTTTGCCCTTCATTAAAAGACTTCGCTTTAGACAAAATTGTCTTTTCACCTTTATTTTTAATTATTATATTATTATTCTAATAATATTTAATATTAAATATAACAAATATAATAATTAAATAGGAAAAACTTTCTTATTATAATTAAATTCATACCTGAAGAATTTTTTTCTAACTAGAATAGACTTGATCTAAAAAAAGAAAAATAAAAACGTCCCATATAATAAGCAAAAAGAGGATTGAAAAACTATCACCCACACAAAAAAAAAAAAAAAATACACACCCCAAAAAAAAATAAAAAAAAATTTAAAAAAACCGTCCCCCACCCAAAAAAAAAAAAAAAAAAAAAAAAGAACATGTTAAAGAGAGAAAAATAAAAATAAAAACTATTTCCCATAAAAATAGGCACA
>JAPFFP010107747.1:0-18984 GCA_026153255.1 Solanum medicagineum
TGGAAATTTTATCGGGCATTACATCATCTCCCCATAGGATCATTCGTCCTCGAATGATGAGTAAAAGTAGATATCAAGGCACAAATAGACTCCAATTCATCCCAACATTCATATCTATCAATTAATCTTTCGACTTCTCATCAATATCAACAAACTCTACTCAAACTCAAGAATAGACACATCAACTAAGTTAAGGGTAAGGACGTTACCTTCAATATTCTCATCATTAGGCACGAATAACCATCAAGACTCTTCTCATCAATCACTTAACAAATCAAACTATCGACCCATTCGGACGATCATGAATCACTAAGAATAAACAAATCAGTTCAGATCAAGGGTAAAGATATTCTGTTAGACATTTTTAGCGTCAAGCTTGAATGGAACGTTGAAACTCAATCAATTCGAATTGTTTAAACACTTCGATAATCAGTCCTTCGAACTCAAGAAGGAAACTATCAACTCTAATCGAGAATGGGACCATCGATACATAAGACTCTATCTACAACTCTCAAGCTTGGCACCTCATCTTAATTATGCTCCTTTTCATGACATTCTACTTTATCAACTTAAGTTTATAGCTTCTATTTAACTCTCTACCTATCCACATCCTCTTATTCCATTCAAGCCTACTTCTGAGCCTCAAGGTGTTACCCTTAAGACGATTATATTCATACAAAGATAATCCTGTATACTTAGCTATATATTTCCATAGGGGTTTTTCATTAAAAGATCACTAGTCCTCTTCATTGCTTTACTATCATGAATTCTTCGATAGTCTCTCATCAATACTCGCATAACAATGCCACACATTCAAGCCTATCACTCTAACTACTTCAACTCTGTCTTAAAACTTTCAAGCCTACTTAGCACTTCTACCTTCACCATTCAATGAGCTCCACCTCAAATACACACCAACATACTCTTACCTATCTGTCATATGTAATAAAGTCTCATCTCTTTCCTCCTCCCTATATCTGCTCCTACATGACACAAGTACAACACCAATGTCACAATAAGAATACATTCACTCCTCCTCATCTATCCTCTTCTCTGTCAACTATCATCGACATTTCTATCAATACATGGGAAGATAGGATCACTCAAAAAACTTGGAATGAATGATCATTAGCACGACTCAATCGATAAATCTCATCTGAGGACATTCATAATGAAGTACAACCTCCCTCATCTATCAAGACTCATTCTGAGTTCACAGAACTACACGTAGTGTAAAACTCAGGTCACATCTCATTCAACATAGGACTGAAAACTCTTAGATTTATGTGGTTAGATCAAAATGAATGAATAAATTCATCGCTTTTCATTCTCACAATTCAACATGAATAACAATCAACAAGTGGTATATAGGACTAGGCCATGGGCATGACAATCATACACTAGATGAGAACAAAGCATCACCTCAATGGAAGAATAAGGAACGTATGATATGACAAGAAAATTGATGTCTCATCTCGATCAGCCCATCTCTATCAAACGAAAGATCTACTTCGATTTCTCACTTCGGCATCTCCCCCTTAGCTCAAGGGTCATCTCTCAAGTTTGCGAATCAATTCACCTTTTCTTTGCTATGCATACATCTCCACATGGTCAGGAAATCATTATCCACAAGAATATCTTAAACTCTTCTGTTATACTGTAGTCGCATATATATAAATAGTTACAAAGACTCTGTTCAAAGAGACTACTCTTAGCTTCCTTCTGTAGCTATGTGTAATGACCCGTTAGGTCATTTAGATAACTTTGCTTTATTTTTTTTGTGGTAGTGATTGTTAGCGTGACATTTAAATATTTTATGATTTTCTAATGCTACATTACGTTACCCACCCACTTGTTATTGCCTAAAAAATACATCCACTTTGTTTTATGGTTGAACATCATTTGTCTAGTAGATGTTGCTGATCATTCTCTATTTCTTTTGTTGAAGAAATTTTTTCAACTATAGGCATGCTAGAGATGTGTTGCTGCCATTCACACCAATATATACATATATATGCTTTCTATTGTTTGTATAGCAGGTAGGAAGAGAAAAAGAGTGAACAAAAACTATTTGTTTTGAGAGTTTTACTAGTTGAAGAGAGATGTTAATTATTTTGTGTAGCTTTGAGACTAATTGCGAGAGTTATCATTTTGGGAGTTGAATTCAGATTTGTCCATCTAGTAGAATTATTCGAGTATGGTTCCCGCATTGAGATAGGTTTGCCTATCTTTTTTTGAGATTCAGATTAAGTTATTGAATATTAGTATGTTATAATTTATGAAATGAGCTGAAAATTTCCTGATAATATCAATGGGAGAAACTTTAATTATATATGCGGTTATTCTTGAAAGCATGAGAATGCTAACAAATTGTCAAGTTGTTAATAAGTTTTAACTATAAAGAAAAAAATTACTCTGCAGTTTGTTCAAATTTTTAAGGGATCCTAAAATAAAATAACTGAATACAAACCAATTGAAAATCAACCAAAAATTGAATGGAAATTTATATGGCCAAATATAAGATTAAGAGGCAGTGCACAGGTTTCGTTGGAAAAGAAATAGTGAACATGCGTAATAGGTAGAATATTACTTTGATTTTTATATATCGTATAAACTTGAAGTTGGGATACAACTGTTTGTAGGAACAAACAAAATCCAATTATTTTATAGCATGAGTCCAAAATTAACATTCTTGTTACTTTTAAGAAAAAACAATATATATGCATATATTTATTTATGTCACAGTGCTCGTCACTATCTGTGGCTTATATAATACAAATATGTAAAGGGTAATAATTAATAATATAATATCCACTTTAATCCATTAAGCTGCCCGCTTGAATTATCTTCTATAATCTTTTACTTTTAATTCATGTTAACTCCAAATCTCTTCATTTTCATGTCAAATTAATCCCACAAGTTAATTGCACTATCTAGTACAACTCACAAAATTTATGCTCGAAAAGTATAAATAAAAGTGTTAATTATGAGACAAATAATGACCGAAAATATGTACTTTTGACATAACATTGGGCATAAAGTTGAAGAATCATGACTAAAATGGGAAATGAAAATTTTTAAATTGTGGCGGAGAATTTTAAAGGGAACAATATCCCAAAATATATAAAAAAAAAGGTTGAATATATTATTGCTAACTTGGAGAATTTTGATAATTTTGGTACTTATTGAGAAATATTGCATCTATAATTGTTTCTTGATTGCATGCATCTTCATACTACATGTCATGATATTTTGGGAAGCTGTGAATGGTGACTCGTATCATGAGTCCTTGACCACACTCACTTAGCTGGCAAGGTAGTTGATACATTGTGACTCCATCATGAGTCCTTGACTACACTCACTTAGGTGGCAAGGTAATTGATACATTGTGACTCGTATCATGAGTCCTTGACCACACTCACTTAGGTGGCAAGGTAGTTGATACAGTGGGATTCGTATCATGAGTCCTTGACCGCGCTCACGTAGGGGAGATTATTATCATGAGTCCTTGACCACGAGTTAGGTGGCAAGGTAGTTGATATATTGAGATTGTATATGATAGGTTGTGCGACAGTCTTGATTCCACCTTGTATTACATTGCATACCATATCATTATATTACTTGTGGTGGTTTTGAATTAGTCTAATCGAGATTATATGTCTACTTTATTCGCGTCGTTCTATATAAATAGGTGGCACCGATGCCGGGTTGGTTTTTCTGATGCAGGAGGACGCGTTCTTAAATTATTTTGTTTATTCAATTTCTAATTCCCAGTTGGTTAAACCTGTTGGATACATATTATGTGTACTCATCCCTACTTCTTTCTCCCCCGACAGATTCTCATCAGGAATATCCACACAGTAGTTAATTTGTTCATCCAGTTTGTTCATATCAGATCTAGTGGAGAGACTCAGAGCTTCGAGTTGCCATTGGATTCTATCTTAGTTATTAAGTCTTATCTTTATTCGAAGATTGAGATGTACTTATTTCATCAGTACTTATGTATTTAAATGCTCTTTACATTCGTGACACCAGGTTCTGGAATTTGATTTTATCTATTGAGTTTTTCTGTTTTAAAACTATTTTATCTTTGGGTTTAAAAATTTATTAGTTCCATATTTATGATCCCACTTTGGGTTGTGACAAGTTTCGTATCGGAGCTTTAGATATCTAGTAGAGTCTTGCGGATTAGTATGTAGATGTCCGTATCTATCTTCGAGAGGCTAAAAGATGCTTATTAGGAAAAATCCTCTATATATTGATTACTTTCGTGCGATTTGTTCATATTTAAGTTTTATATGCCTCTAATCCATTCTTTCTACGTAGATGCCGAGGACTAGAGTTAGCAATACCGAGGATGAGTCATTACCTACTGCCCAAGGCTAGTTAAAGGGTGAGGCAGAGGGAGAGGCAGAGATCGTGGCAAGGCTAGAGGTCGAGGCCAGGCTAAGGGAGCAGCACCGGCATGCGGCTAAACCAGAGGGACTTCACCTGAACCAATCGTTGACCCAATTTATGAGCAGTAGGTTAAGGATCCAGTTTAGCCTCCTGCCACCTTTGAGGGTACACCAGTATTACAAGAGCTATTGACTCGATTGTTGGCAAGGTTAAAGGGTACCCCCACCACTAGTAATCTTCCAAGTACCGCAGTTCCTACTATACCTGTTAGTCTGTCACAGCTAGCTCAGGGACTTCGTATGGGATTCCAAACCCCGAGTCTATTTTCCATGCCTTTTATTTCACCTCTAAGTTTTTCAGCCCCGCCAGTTTCTGCCAGTGCTGTTATGTCCTTGTCTAAGCAGAAAAGTTTTGAAAGATTTGTGAGACTGGCTCCTCCTAAATTTAATGTATATCTGGGGATGGGGCATATGACTTTTTGATAGAGTATCAGGATAGACTATTCAATTTGTATATTTTGGAGGCCCATGGGGTAGCTTATACATCTTATCATTTTACAGGCATCGCTAAAGAGTGGTGGAGGTCAGTCATGGCTCGAAGGCATGTTGATGCTCCAACAATGAGTTGGGAGCAGTTTACTGAAATCTTTCTTGAGAGATTTGTACCCTATAGTCTTCGGGATAGGCGTCGTGATAAGTTTGATAGACTGAAGCAGGGTTCTATGACTGTGTCCTAATATGAAGCATGATTCCACAAGCTATCCCGCTATGCCATGTCTAGTATTCCCACAGAGTTTGAGCGAATTCGCCGATTAATAAAGGGGCTCACAAGTTATCTTCAGGAAGCTACCACATCTCTTGTGTTATCTGGTGGTTCCTTTCAAAGTATTATCGATCATACCAGATGAGAGATCGCATCAGGCATGCACGACAGGGTGATAATAAGAGGTCCTACCATCAGGGTCAGTTTGGAAGTCATACACCCATAGATGGAAATCCTCAAAGACAGGGCGCCCAGGGTTACCAGGGGAGACCAATTCATGCAGCCATTTTGTGTGCAGATAATACTAGTAGGCCTAGAGGTTTTTACATATGTGATGAGTTTAGTCATAAGGCCCAGGATTGCCCAAGAGTGCTCCCGCTTCTTTTCCATCGGGGGCACAGAAAACTCTCTCCACATCAGCGCTAGCAACTAGAGGTGTTTCACAGAGTACGAGGGGAGGTACTTCAGGTGCTAGGGGTGGAGCTCGAGGTAGCACTCGTGGTAGAGCACAGGCCAATAGTGAGCATTGATTATGTTATGTCGTTCTGGGTCGAACTGAAGCACAAGCATCTGATGCTGTGACCAGAGGTATTGTTTCAGTTTGTCATCGTTTAGTGTCAGTATTATTTCAACCAGGATCTACCGCATATGTATCAACTTATTTTACTACTGATATTGATGGTTTATGTGAGCCCCTTGATGTACCTATTTGTGTTTCGACTCTGGTAGGTAAATCCTTAGTGGTGGATCAGGTATATCGGGATTATATAGTGATAATTTCAAGTAGGGAGACCCAAGCTAATTTTATCCTCCTAGACATGATAGACTTTGATGTTAGTTTGGGATAGATTGGTTATCTTCTTATATGCAATCCTTAATTGCAATGCTAAGACTGTGACTTAGCATGTCCAGGTTTACCTAAGTTAGTATGGTCAAGTGCTCCTAGCTCTTATCCTAAGGGGGTGATTTCTTATGTTCATGCTCCGCGCATGATCAAACATGGGTGTTTGTCTTATTTGGCTCACGTACGAGATATTTCTGAGGAGTTACCTTCCTTACAGACCATGAGGGTAGTAAAAGAGTTCATAGATGTGCTTCCTACCAATTTGCCTGGTGTTCCCCTAGAACGTGATATTGACTTTGCTATGGATGTGGAACTGGGCACCAAGCCTATTTCCATTTCCCCTTATCGGATAGCTCCTGCAGAGTTAAAGGGGTTAAAGGATCAATTAGAAGATTTGTTAAAGAAAGGGTTCATTTGGCTTAGTGTGTCGCCTTGGGGTGCACTAGTATTGTTTCTAAAAAAAGAAGGATGGTACTATGAGAATGTGTATTGACTATCATCAATTCAACAAGGTGACCATCAAGAATAAGTACCCCTGCGACGTATTGATGACCTATTTGACCAGTTACGGGGTGCTTCAGTATTCTCTAAGATTGAATTAAGGTCGAGGTATCATCAATTGAGGGTTCGGGAGTCAGACATCCCAAAGACTACTTTTAGGACTTGGTAAGAGCACTATGAGTTTGTGGTTTTGTCTTTTGGCCTGACCAATGTACCTGCTGCTTTTATGGAATTGATGAACTTTGGTTTTAAACCCTACTTAGATTCATTTGTGATTGTGTTTATCGATGACATCCTATTTTACTCTAAGAGTGAGGTAGACCATTATCGCCACTTACGAACTATGCTCCTAAGGTTGCATGAAGAGAACCTTTATGCTAAGTTCTCTAAGTGTGAATTTTGGCTTGAGTCTGTAGCTTAGGTCATGTGGTGACTAAGGATGGCATTGTAGTTTACCCAGCCAAGATTGCAGCAGTTCGTGATTGGGTGACACCCACCTCAGTAACTGAAATTCGTAGTTTTCTTGGACTAGCTGGCTATTACCGTCGATTTGTTCAAGGGTTCTCCTCTATTGCAGCATCTATGACAAGGCTTACTCAGAATGATGCAACATTTTCATGGACTGATGAGTGCGAGGCAAGCTTCCAAAAGCTTAAAGAGATATTGACATCAGCTCCTATCCTAGCCTTACCTGAAGAGGGCATTCCCTTCGTGGTCTATTGTGACGCTTCTGGTGTAGGCTTAGGTGGAGTGTTGATGCAAAACGGGAGGGTTATAACCTATGCTTCACGACAACTAAAGATTCACGAGCGAAATTACCCTACCCATGATCTTGAGTTGGTTGCAGTAGTATTTGTGTTGAAATTATGTCGGCACTATCTTTATGGGGTGCATTGTGAGATCTACACTGATTATCATAGCCTTAAGTATATTTTCTCTCAGCTTAATCTGAACATGAGATAACGTAGGTAGTTGGTGTTGATGAAAGACTATGATATCTCTATTCTTTATCACCCTGGCAAGGCTAACGTAGTGGCTGATGGTTTGAGCTGGAAGGCTTCTAGCATGGGTACTTTGGTATTTCATAGGGCTGAGGAGAGACCTTTAGCTTTGGAGGTTTAGTCTTTGGCTAGACAGTTGGTCAAACTTGCATCTCCCCACCTCATAATGTGTTGGCCTTCATTGAGGCTAGCTACGTTGATGGACCTAATTCGTGCTCACCAGTTTGATGATGATAAATTATGTGTAATTCGGGAGAAGGTGTTGAGAGGTGAAGCTAAGTCAGCTTCTCTTGATTCCGAGAGAGTGTTAAGGATTAATGGGCGCATTTGCTTACCTAAGGTAGGTGATTGGGTTCCTTGATCTTGGAAGAAGCCCATTGTGCTAAGTATGACATTCATCTAGGTGTGGCAAAGATGTTGCATGATCTAAAGCAACATTATTGGTGGTGTGGAATGAAAAGGGACATTATAGAGTTCGTGGCTAAGTGTCTGAATTGCCAGCAGGTTAAGGCTGAGCATAAGAAACCAGGAGGTCCAATGCAACGGATTCCTAAACCTGAGTGGAAGTGGGAGCGTATTACATTGGGTAAGTTTGACTCGGTTTGGGTAATTGTGGACAGATTGACCAAATCAACTCACTTTATCCTGGTAAGGACTAACCACAGTGCGGAGCAGCTAGCTAAAATCTATATATGTGAGATTGTTAGATTACACGGGATCTCTATTGTATTGGATCGAGGTTCAGTGTTCACCTCTCACTTTTGAAAGGCATTGCAGCATGGTTTAGGTACACGATTAGACATGAGCTCAGCATTTCATCCCCAGACCAATGGCCAGTCCGAAGGGACTATTCAGGTGTTGGAAGACATGCTTAGAGCCTGTCTGATTAATTTTGGTGCTCAGTGGGATCAACAGTTGCCCTTAGCGGAGTTTGCATATAATAACAGTTATCACTCTTGCATTCAGATTGCATCATTTGAGGCATTGTACGGGGTAGGTGCCGATCACCTATTGGATTGTTCGACTCAGTCGTCGTTGATGCATTAGGCACTGATCTACTTAGAGATGCTACGAAACGGGTATGCTTGATTCAGGGTCAACTATTAGCAGCCTAGAGTCGGCAAAAGAGCTATAATGAAGAAGAATTCGTCCTTGGGAATTTATGGTAGGCGATCATATATGGTTGAAGGTTTCACCCATGTAAGGTGTGGTGAGGTTCGGAAGAAAAGGTATGTTTGGCCCGAGGTTATTGGCCCGTTTGAGATTCTGAGAAGAGTAGGTGAGGTGGCTTATGAGTTGGCTTTGCCACCTAGATTGTCAGCTGTCCATCTAGTACTTCATGTCTCCATGCTTCCAAAATACCTACCGGATGAGTCTCACATAATTTCTTATGATGTCGTAGGTTGGGTCCGGATTTGACTTATGAGGAGGATCCAATAGCCATTCTAGATAGACAAGTGCGTAGACTCTAGACTAAGGAGATCGCTTCAATTAAGGTTCAGTGGCGACATCAGCCTACAGAGGAGGCAACTTGGGAGATAGAGTCAGACATACATACCAAATATCCTCATCTTTTCAAAACTTCAGGTATATTCTTTTACCCTATGTTCGAGATCAAACATGATTTTAGTGGTGGATAATGTAATAACCCGTTATGTCATTTAGATAGTCTTGCTTTATTTTTTTTGTGGTAGCGATTGTTAGTGTGCAATTTAAATATTTTATGATTTCCTAATGCTACATTACGTTGCCTACCTACTTGTTATTTCCTAAAGAATACATCCACTTTGTTTTATGGATTGGACATCATTTGTCTAGTGGACGTTGCTGATCATTCTCCATTTCTTTTGTTGAAAAAGGTTTTTCCACTATAGGCATGATAGGGATGTGTTGCTGCCAATCACGCCTATATATATGTATACTTTCTATTGTTTGTATAGCAGGTGGGAAGAGAAAAGGAGTGAACAAAAAATATTTTTTTTGAGAGTTTTATTAGCTGAAGGGCGATGTTAATTATTTTGTATAGCTTTGAGACTAATTGCGAGAGTTATCATTTTGAGAGTTGAATTCGAGATTTGTCTATCCAATAGAATTGTACGAGTGTAGTTCCGATATTAAGGTAGGTTTGCCTATCTTTTTTTAAGATTGAGATTGAGTTATTGAATATTCGCATGTTATAATGAGCTGAAAATTTTCTTATAATATCCGTGGGAAAAACTTTAATTATATATGTGGTTATTCTTAAAAGCATGAGAATCCTAACAAATTGTTGAGTTGTTAATAAGTTTTAATTATGAAGAAAAACATTACTCTGCAGTCTGTTCGAATTTTTAAGGGATCCTAAAATAAAATAACTAAATACAAACTAATTGAAAACCAAAGCAAAAATTGAACGGAAACTTATTTGGCCAAAAAGAGTGAACATACGTAATTTAGGTAGCATATTACTTTAATTTTTATGTATTCTATAAACTTGAAGTTAGGATACAGCTGTTTGTAGGAATAAACAAAATCCAATTATTTTATAGCATGTGTCCAAAGTTAACATTCTTGTTACTTAAAAGAAAAAAAATAATATATATGCATATAATTTATTTATGTCGCAGTGCTTGTCACTATTTGTGGCTTATATAATACAAATATGTAAAGCGTAATAAATAATAATATAATATTCACTTTAATCCATTAAGCTACTTGCCTGAATTTTCTTCTATAATCTTTTACTTTTAATTCATTTTAGCTCCAAATCTCTTGATTAGCGTATCAAATTAATCCTATAAGTTAATTACACTATCTAGTACAACTCATAAAATTTATGCTCGAAAAGTATAATAAAAGTATTAATTATGAGACAAATGATGACCGAAAATATGTACTTTTAACATAACCTTGGGCATAAAGTTGAAGAACCGTGACTAAGATGGAAAGTGATAATTTTTAAATCGTGGCGGAGAATTTTAAAGGGAGCAATATCTCAAAATATATATAAAAAAAAAAGGTGAATATATTATTGCTAACTTGGAGAACTTTGATAATATTTGTACTTATTGAGAGAAATATTACATCTATAATTGTATCTTGATTGCATGCATCCTCATACTACATGTCATGATATTTTGGGAATTCATGAATGGTGATTCGTATCATGAATCCTTGACCACGCTCACATAGGTGGCAAGGTAGTTGATACATTGTGACTTTTTATCATGAGTCCTTGACCACGCTCACTAGGTGGCAAGGTAGTTGATACATTGTGATTCGTATCATAAGTCCTTGACCATACTCACTTAGGTGGCAAGGTAGTTGATACATGGAGATTGTTATCATGAGTCCTTAACCACCAGTTAGGTGGCAAGGTAGTTGATATATTGAGATTGTATATGACAGGCTGTGCGACAGTCTTGATTCCACCTTGCATTACATTGCATACCATATCATTGTATTACTTGTGGTGGTTTTGGATTGGCTTAATCGAGATTATATGTCTACTTTACTCGCATCTATATAAATTGGCGGCACCAATGCCAGATTTGTTTTTTTGTTGCAGGAGGAGACATTCTTAAATTATTTTATAGTTTATTTAATTTCTAATTCCCAGTCGGTTAAATCTGTTTGGTACATATTATGTGTACCCATCCCTACTTCTTTCTCCCTCGCAGACTCTCATCAGGATTATCCATGCGGTAGTTAATTTGTTCGTGCAGTCGGTTCATATCAGATCTAGTGGTGAGACTCAGAGCTTCGAGTTGTCGTTGGATTCTATCTTAGTTATTAAGTCTTATCTTTATTTGAAGAATGAGATGTACTTATTTCATCAATACTTATGTATTTAGATACTCTTTACATTCGTGACACCAGGTTCTGGGATATGGATTTATCGATTGAGGTTTTCTATTTTAAATGTATTTTATCTTCGGGTTTGAATATTTATTAGTTCCGTATTTATGTTCCCATTTTGGGTCGTGACACTATGAGAATATTCTCTATATTTGATGCTCTGGTGGCGTACATGACCACTTCCCAGAACTCTTACAATCTACACTATACATTGGCCTGCTAACACTCAACTTCTGTGCTCTTATAAACTCATTTGTATGAGACTTAGACTATAATAGAAAAACTCATCATCGTCTATCCATACGTCTCAATCAACTTAGTTCCTCGAGATGACAAGGAATGCTTACCTTAGCCTACTCCACATTGACAACTCGAATATACTATCTAGATTCTTATAGTAGTCATAGCTTAGAAGTTCACACATCTTTACACAATCATGGGTACACATCTCAAGTCTCTTCTTATCTATTGAGCTATCCTTGTATCACTCATCTTACCTAAGGGGCACTTATACTCTGCCCATAGCATCACTTTCCTTACAATTCAGTACCACTTACTTATTCCGTCATATCTCCTTATCTGACTAAGGCTCATAACTAAATGAATCTCACAAACTCACACTTAAAATTCATAAGCCTAATTTAGATCTATCACATTGAAAGCACTCTTTTTCACTATTCAACATCTACACTTCACCCTCAATAGTATGAATTCTACAACACATCAATATAACTTCCTTCTAGTTTGAGCACACTTTATCACATACTGACACTAACTCTCTCTCTCTATACCTCATCATAACAATCATAGGGTACTCATCACTTTTTCATCAAACTTAAGGCAATCGACTCTTGGTCTCATTACTTACCTAATAGGTATATATCTCTAATTACAAGCCCCAAATCAACTATTACTCTCACTATCTCATCCTTTTCATTCTATCTTCATCATTCGAGCTCTGGAATATAGCTATAATCAGGGTGGTATAAGACCTCACATCTAACTCATAAGTGGTAACATTAAACTGTTTTAGAGACATAAGTTTCTATCTCATGGGTAACATCAGAAGCAAGTTTTGAATAAGAGGGTCTGGCTACATCTACAGTTAACTCAAATGCACGATTCATATAAGTAATAGTGCATTCTTTCTAGTCAATCAACTTAACACACTAGTCGGCTTCTCTCAAGCCCGGTGCAGTCTCTCTACCATTCTGATTACTTTATCATAGGGGATCTCATCAGTAAGAGTTTGAACATTACTGTCTCTATCACTTTGTGGACGAGGCATAGTCAAAAGGTTTAGAGAAAACCACGAATCATTGTAGGTTTCTTAGAGAATAGCACCATCGCACGATTCAGATCATGAAAGAAGTGTAACATCCTAATGTTCTATAGCCTCTTGTTTATAAAATGTGGTGCACAACACACCCATAAACAAGACTCTACTAGACACAACTTGATAGATTCCCTAGGACACTTGAACTTTGTGCTCTGATACCAAGTTTGTCACGTCTCAGAAAGTACCCTAGACGTAACCGACACTCAGAGACTATTGCTAGTCTCCTAGTGAACCACTTGGCCTCATCACATTCATTCATATATATATTCTACTAATCAGCGGAAGACATAAAGAAGTAAATGTGCATATCTCATCTAGTCTCAAAATAATATTATAATGGAAAGGCTAGTAGAAAGACACTAGCTCAACAAGTCTTAACATCAACATCTGACTCTAGTTTATGAAGCCTCTATCGCTATCAAGTGGTACTAATGACAAACTCATGGCTACCTCAATCAAAATAAAGCTAATCAAATATAACTCTAAAGCAAGATGAAATAAATATAATGAATCATCCGAACTAGGGAGGCTCACCAATCAGCTAAACATCTCAAATCCCTAATGGTGTGCCTGTTGACGATCTTCAAATCTTCTATCTACATCATGAAATGATGCAGTCTAAAAGGGGACATCCGCATGTGGAATGTACTGGTATGTAAAATAGCTGAATGAAACCAAAACTGGTAGAATAATATAGAAACAACAATCAACTCAGTATAAAAACCAATCAATATGTTAAATGTCTATCTAAAGCAAGAATAAAGAGTATACAAGTGACCCATCAATCAATCAACTCATCAATAAAGTCAGACTCATCTTAGAAGGACTCATCTCAACTCATCTCATCACATCTCATCTCATCTCAACTCAAATTACTCAATTTGGGGACTTTCTAGGAGTTTCTCTTAACCGACAACAACCACTTATGAGCCAGGGGTTGTACAACAATCACGCTGATGTTACCACAGCCTTTCCGTACTTGTCAGGAAAGGAATGAATGAATTTGAACTCTGCCATCCTCTATTGTTTCAGGGATGTAAACTCGAGAGGGGATCATGAGATGTAATGGTTCAATCCTCTCCTATGCTAGGATGACGTAGTTAATGAGTGCAAGTGGGACTCACTCTTACTCATTTTGGTGTTGGATACTCCTCCTAAGACTTAATGCTCATAGGACTCCTCGTCACCATCTCAAGTAGCCTTATGGAGGCACTCGTCTTCTCAATTGGCTCACGGAGACACTCATCATCACGTCAACTCAAACTCAAGGGGTTCCCTATTATTTCAGGGACATTAACTCATCTTAATAAACTCAATTCTCATTTAAGAACTCAAGGACTCAGGTCATCAATTAGAAGACATTTAGGCAGAACTCAAGAACTCAATTATGAAGACTCATAAGATCATCAAGCTCAAATAACTCAACCTCATACTTACATCAAGATCTCCATCAACATACTCAAGTCAAGACTCTAGACTCCATCCCTAGGTTCATTCATACATGCTTTAAAAAGTTAACATATAAGGTTTATACAATATCTCATAAAAAATAAATAATTCAAGAAAACAGGTTTATGATGATCACATGAAAATACATGTAGTAAATATGATTTCTTAAGAAAATAATCAAGAATCATGATTGTAGACTCAAGAACCTTCAACTCTTATCTAAGATCATCTATGAGGCACACGAGTGAAACGACCCCAAAATGTGCTCGAAAATATTCCTCGAAAGTGCCCGAAATCGTAATTTCCATATATTTCAAAATCCATTCATGAAATCGAAAATCCAACTTCATATTCTTATTCAGGGGGTTCATTTTGAGTGGAAAATGGTTCTAACCCTGATTTAAGAGAAAATGATTAGCAATTTCAGTTTTTGCGATTTTGCTTATCCAGTGTTTGTCCACGATGGCACCGCGACGCGCCTCCATCACGGACATATCAGCCTCCGTGACAGGTCCACGTCACGAACCAGACGGGGACCTATGTAAATTCTGCCTAGTTATTTTCTTGCAATCCAAGGCTTTTAAGTCTTGGGCCTAAGTGTTCGCAAACGTGAAAATGCCTATACTTAACCATTTTTCACCATCATATCACTCTAAACATTCTCCGACACTCATGCAAACACTTAGCCAATATTTTACTCCTAGGCTCAAGTCTCAAAACCCTCTTCGGACCTAAGAAATTTCTCTCAAACTTCAAGTCTCTATCTCTAATCTTCATCAAGTTCATCTCCAAAGCTAAGGTATGTGGGTTTATTTCATGGGTTCCTTTCACCCATGATACCCAAGCTCTTTTTACTCAAAATTGTATGATTTAAAATTGAGTTATTCATGGGTATTATCTATTATGAAAATCACTGCACACTATGTTGATGTTCATGAAATTGTGACTATTTTACCATGTTTTGGGCTATGAATCTAAGATCTATTGTAAGATTTGATGAAGGGTTTTGATGTATTTTGCTTTAGGGTGTTACCGAGTATCTATTGAAGGTTTTACATTGAATTTTCTAGCATCATTTCACTCTTGAATTGCATGGTTTTATACGAGCACTACACACCCTCTAAGTGTTTGATAAAATGTTCGATTATGGCTTATTGAGGAGTTGAGGGCTCAATGCTTGTCTTATGAGTTGAATGACTATATGATGACTATAATGATAAAAGAATGATAATGAAATAATGATGAAATGCATGTATGTTCATAATGGTTATATGATGGCGAAATGAGAATAGAATGATGATGATATGTATGTATGGATATGATGACTAGATGACCATGAGAAGGATGAATGTATGAATGATATTACTCTATAAAGTGTTGGCCTATGACCATTCCCTACTCGGGGGTTACGCGCTGGGTAACCGTGTCAAGGGGTTCGTACCTTGATAACCTATCGGGGGTTTGTACTTTGGTCACCATGGGTGGTAGAGTGCGATGATCCATCAACCTTGTTAGGGGTTTTGTACCCATCAACCTATCAGGGTGTTTGTACTCTCATCACCAAGGGTGGTAAGGTGCGACTATCCATCAATATGCTGGGGGTTTGTACCCATCAACCTCGTTGGGGGGTTCGTACTCCATCAACCATGTTCGGGGGTTTGTATCCATCAATCCGTTGGGGGGTTGTACCTCATCAACCTCACTTGCCTCTCCAAGCAGTTGATAGGCCTTTGATTGCACTAAAAAATGGTCACTCCCTTAACATATGTTATGTTCTATGAAGGTATTTAATTCAAGCATCTTCCATTCATGACATATTGCCATATGCTCATTACTTATCTAATTAAGCATTTCGATTATGATACCTATCTATTGTTGCATTGCATCCTACATACTTAGTACATTCAAATGTACTAACGCATACTCTATGCCTACATGATGTCACTATGTAGGAACCGGTATACTGCTTGATCATCCTCCTCCTCCACGTGGCTAGTACGACTTCTATCAAGCTTGTTGTTGAGTCCTCCATTCTGCGGACGTTACTTATGATCTCTTGCTATGTATTAAGACTTTTCTCTTTGACTTGTGTATTGACTATGAGGGTGAGCCCGGCTATTTTGTCTTGGCCCCCGCTCTTATCTATGTAATAAAGGTGTTGTTGGACATGATATGTACCTATGCTATGAGCTTTGACTCTATTGTCTATTGATGTTTATGATATGGAAGTTTACTTCTAGTCCTAATTGACCTTGTTTACGTTCATCTCTTAGTTTCATTCTAGTTGCTTCAGGTTACCCATTCGCCGGTCACGTCTAGGCCCTAGACTTGGGTCGTGAAAAAGATGGTATCAGAACACTAGGTTGTTAGATCTTCGGAGTCCGACACACCGTGTTGATTAGAGTCTTATTCATGGTTGTGTTGTGCACCACAACTATGAGTAGGAGGCTATGAAACATTTTAGGAAATGTTTCCCTTCTTCATATTCTAAGTCGTACTATAGAGTTGAAGTAAGATTTCCCCTAACAATTATTCTTTGCTATGCTAGATCATGCTAATACGAGGGGAAGACAAGTCTGCATGCCTGAGGAGCAACCGACCAATGGAGAGCTTAGGGATGCTCTTACCTTGCTTGTACAAGTGGTGGATAATCAAGCCAACCAAGGGGCCCAAGCCCCTCATGCTCCTACACCGACTTCTCGGGTGAGAGACTTTATGAGAGTGAATCCCCCGGAATACTATGGGTCAAAGGTAGATGAGGACCCTCAAGAGTTCATTGATGAGGTCTATAAGATATTGACTATCACAGTTTGAGACCAGAAGAAAAAGCAAAGTTGGCGGCCTACCAACTAAAAGGGGTAACACAAATATGGCACAACCAATGGAAAGAAGAGAAGGGAGTTGGCTATGTGGTGATCTGGGAAGAGTTCAAAGTGGCTTTCCTTAATCGGTTTTTCCCTCATGAGCTTAGGGAAGCTAAATTGGTGGAATTTATGAATTTGAGACAAGGGTCAATGAGTGTGAGGGGATATGCCCTCAAGTTCAACCAAACTTTCAAAATTTGTTCCTTACTTGGTTGTCGACTGAAGGTCAAGAATGAACGAATTTGTGATGGGGGTGTCCGACTTAGTAGGTGAAAATGTCGGTCCGCTATGTTGATCGGTGATATGGACTTGTCCCGTTTGATGACCTATGCCGAACAAATGGAAGAAGAGAAATTGAGTAAGAGGAGGAGTCATGAGTCCAAAAGGGCCAGTTTTGAGGGTAAGTTCCAAATGGGTGGCCGGTTCCATAAAGGCCAAGGGACTACTCATGCATTTTAAAGGAGGGTTACCAATGACTTTCCAAGGGCCCAAGGTGTTGGGGTTCTGGTTCCTAATGAGGTGTGTACTAGGTGTGGAAGGGCTCATAAGGGCCTATGTTTGAGAGATACTAATGCATGCTTTGGTTGTGGAGAGGTGGGTTACAAAAAGGTGGATTGCCCTCGAAATCGCAACAAGGGCAAAGAGGTTCATCCACAAGGTGCTAATGCGGTTCCTTTGGGGAGAGTTGCTCGGCAAGATGGTGCCCCAAGGTACAACCGGCTCTATACTTTGCATCGGAGGTAGGAGTTGATGAAGTTCCAAATGTTGTTACCGGTATGTTGAAAATCTTTGACTTTGATGTTTATGCATTAATTGATCCGGGTGCCACTCTTTCTTTTATTATCCCTTTGTTGCCAAAAAGTTTCATGTTGACCCTGAGTTGTTGCATGAGTCATATGAGTGTCTACTCCTATTAGTACATCTATTGTTGCTAGAAAAGCTTATAGAAGTTGTCCTATTTGCATCTTGCATAAAATCTTGCCTTGTGATCTTGTTGAGTTAGACATGGTTGATTTTTGTATATTATTCTTGGGATGGATTGGTTGCATGCATACTGTACTTCTATTGGTTGTAGAACCTGTAGGGTCAAATTCTAGTTTCCAAACGAACCCATCCTTGAGTGGGAAAGTTAAGATGTGGTGGTCAAGGGTAGACTCATCTCTTGCATTAGAGCCCGTAAGTTGATCTCTAAAGAGTGTCTTGACCATCTTGTGAGGATTAGGGATATGGAGTCTAAAGTCCTTCCTATAGAGTCTGTCCCGGTTGTAAATGAGTTTCTTAATGTCTTCCTAAATGACCTTCCCGGTGTTCCTCCCGAAAGAGAAATAGACTTTGGCATAGACCTCCTCCACGATACTCAACCCATTTCTATTCCACCTCACTGTATGGCCCCGACGGAGTTGAAGGAACAATTGAGAGACTCGTTGAAGAAGGGATTTATTAGACCTAACCAATCACCTTGGGGTACTCTGGTGTTATTTGTGAAAAACAAGGATGGATCCCTTAGGATGTGTATTGACTACCGGAAACTCAATAGGGTCACTATCAAAAATAGGTATCCTCTTCCAAGGATTGATGATTTACTTGACCAATTGCAAGGGGCTAGCTATTTCTCTAAGATTAATCTTCAGTCCGGGTATCATCAAGTGAAACTGAGGGAGTATGATATTCTCAAGACGGCCTTCCGGACTAGATATGGGCATTATGAATTTGTGGGGATGTCTTCTGGGTTGACCAATGCACTGGCCATCTTTATGGACCTAATGAATAGGGTCTTTAAACCCTGCCTAGCTTTTTTGTTGTGGTGTTCATTGATGATATTTTGATCTATTCTCGTGGTGAGGAAGAGCATAAGGCTCATTTGAGGGTTGTGTTGCAAAGATTGAGGGAGGAGAAATTGTATCCTAAATATGAAAAGTGTGAATTTTGGTTGAAGAAGGTTGCTTTCCTAGGGCATGTGGTGTCGGGGGATGGTATAAAGGTGGATCC
>JAPFFP010107783.1:0-18979 GCA_026153255.1 Solanum medicagineum
TAGTTATAGGTTGGTTCTCCCGAAGCCTTAACGGTAACGGGTGCCGGTCCGCCCTACGGGGACTTGGGGCGTGACAATAACATAGATACCCCATATGTCCAATAACACCTCTATTACATAAAGATAAGAGTGGGGGCCAAGACAAAGCAACGACCCTCACCCTCATAGTCAAAACATAATCAAAAGAGAGAAAGTCTTATACATAGCAAGAGATCATAAGTAAAGTCCACGGAATGGAGGACTCACCAATAAACTTGAGTGAAGTCGTACTAGGCACGTGGAGGAGGATGCTCAAGAGGGGCTCTGGTTCCTACATGGTGACAACATGTAGGAATAGAGTATGCGTTAGTACGTTTGAATGTACTAGTATGTGGGGTACAATGCTAGCAAGGGATAGGAAACATAATCGAAATGCATAATCATAAGCAAAGGATAGGTATAACGTCAATATGACATGCATTCTCAATGCTTAAAGTAAAACATGTTAGTATATCCTGATTAAGGAATATAAACACAATATGGAAAACATACTCAAACCCCTTATGTACTAACCTTCATGAAATGGGCTAAATGACACCCACTTGCCTTACGGTATAACCTTTTTGGAGAGTATTATCAATACCCTTACCATATGACATAGTCTTTTTGGTAGATAGAATAAGACGACCCCTACTTTAGGATATCTTCTTTTGGGTAGGAGCCATGATTCATTCTACCTTACTGCATGGCCCTTTCAATAGAATGTCTACACTTTACGATATGATCTTTTCGATAGGAAGAATTAACTGCTATACGTTACAGCATAGCTTTTTCGGTAGGAATCATACAACTAGCTCATCAAACCATTACATTTCGATCATCACGAAAGAACTCCTCATTTTCCTAAGAACTCAACAAACATAAGAACCCAACCATCTATATGCAATCCCATAGGTACCATCCCATGAAACAACTCATAAATACATCCCTATCCTACTCATAAAGTCATCGTATAGTCATCATAATACCATTCAACTCATAAGACATGCATTGGACCTTCATTTCCTTAAGAAATCCTAGCTGGACAATTTATCAAGCACATGGCGGGTGTATAATACTAGTATAAAACCATGAAATACATAGATGAAATCATGCAAGAAAATCCATTATAAAACCATCAATCAATATCTTGCAAAACCCTCAAGCAATATACATCAAAACACCTTATCATATCTTACAATATATCTAAGATTTATAGCTCAAAACATAGCAAAACAGTCACAACCTTATATAGCTTTAACATAGTGTGAGGTGAATTTCATAATATGCAAGACCCATTTGTAAATCAACTTTAAATCATGCAATTTGAGTAAAAGGAGACTTGGGTATCGTGGTGAAAGGAACCCATGAAAGAAACCCACATACCTTAGCTTGGAGATGAACTTTGTGATAATTGGAGATGGAGATTTGAAGCTTAAGAAGAACATTGAATGAGAACCTTAGCTTGGGATGAGTGTATGAGACTTGAATTTGGGAGTAAATATTTGACTAAGTGTTTGGGTGAGTATTGGAGAATGTTTTTGGATGATTAAGAGTGAAATAAGGCTAAGTATAGGTACTTTCACTCATGGGAGGACTTAGGCCCAAGACCTAAAAGTCCTGGACCAAAATTTTAAAACTGGAACAAAAAACAATAGGGACGTGTCACGATGGCAATGCAGATACCCCACTGGAATTCATCACTTTAAAGTTTTGAATTGTTATTCATTCACTCTAAAATCAGTGTTAGACCCTTTTCCCCCTAATTTTTACCCCCTGAAGAAGAATATGAAGTTGAATTTTTGAAACAATGCATGAATTTTGAGAAACATGGAAATTAAATTTCAGGCATCCATAAGTACATTTTTGGGCACTTTTGGGGTCATTTCAGCCTCATACCTGCAACTAGTGCAGTTTTGATTTTTTTCACTTTTTTGTTTTTGTTTCTTTCTTTGTTTGAGATGATTGTTTTGGGCCTAATTGTTAATTTATAATGCAATCTTTCAGGAACAATGCCCCCCAAAAACTAGAGGTGCTGCTATGAGAGAATTTAACAGACGACTAAGGGATGAAAGTACGGACGTTGACCAATTGGAGGGGCCAAGTGAGAATGCCTCCCAGTCTAACACAAATGTTAATGTAGACTGGATTGATTCCGATGACGCACCTCAGGATGAAGCAGTACCAGAGTCATCAATTGACCAATCTATCCATGCCACTGATCCTCATCATTAATGATGGAAATTTGAGGATATGTAGGAGATATATGAGAAGGGACTAGAGCCAAAGGGACGGGTAAAACATGTCAGATAGTTTCATGAAGAGTCCCGGTTGAATAGCTCAGGGTTTAGTCGAGTTTCATCTTTAGAGGTAGAGATGTATAGACATATGCTGGTGGTTATCAAAGTGGTTTGGAAAGTATGCCCTACTCGTGGTTAGACACTTCTATGCTGCCTACGCCGCTACTGAAACAACCCCAAAAAGTGCTTAAAAATGTGCCTCGAAAATGCTCAGAATCGTAATTTCTAAATATTTAAAAGTTCATGCGTGATATCGAAAATCTGACTTCATATTCTTGATCAGGGACAAAAAATTGGGTGGTAAATGGGTATAACCCCCATTTTAGAGCAACCGTATCAAAATTTGAAAATTACAAAATATAATTTCCAGAGAGCAGTGTGTGCCCCTGGCGCGACGCGGCCAGGATGGGCCACTTTGTTATTTGTTTCCAGTTTTTCATTACAGTCCAAGGCTTTTGGGTTTTCGGCCTAAGTCTTCCCATGCGTGAGAATACCTATACTTAGCCATATTTCACCTTCATATCATACAAGACATTCCCCAATAGTCTCTCAAACACATAGACAAATATTTCACTCAACATTCAAGTGCCAAAACAATTTCAGATCTTAAGGATTTCACTCAAGCTTCAAGTCTCCATTCCAATCTTCATCAAGGAATTCTCCTAAGTCAAGGTATGTGGGTTTCAACCATTGGATTCTTTAAACGATGGTGTACAAGCTTCCTTTTTATCTAAATTACTAATTTCTAGGTTGGTTTTACTTATGGGTGTTCTATTCTGAATTTGATGACAAACTTTGTTGGTGTTTTGTAAAAGTCTAACGGTTTAAGCATGTTTTGAGCTATGAATCTTAGACCTATCTTAAGCTTTCATGAAGAGTTTTAATGTATATTGCATGAGGGTATTACCAAGTGTTCGTGGATGGTTTCACATTAAGTTTTCTTGTATGATTTCACTCTTGAATTACATAATTTTACACTAGTATTACACACTCACCAAGTGTTTTGTAAAATGTCCGAAATATGTTTCTTAAGTTGTTGAAGGACTAATGCATGGCATATGAGTTAAGTTACTTTATGAAAATGAAAGGATGGTATATATGTCTTGATTTCATGAGAACTATCTATTTTGTTATGAGTTGACCATAGCCAATTGAGGGATGATGCGCTCAATTGCCTCAGATGGGGACAGTAAGCCATCAAACAATTGAGTGGTTGGTACCTCAATCACTTCTTGTGGAGGGTGGTCATGTCCATCAATAAATTGAGGGGTTGGTACCTCAATCACATTGGATGGAGTGGTAATCCATCAACCAATTAAAGGATTGGTACCTCAATTACATCCGGTGGAGGGTGGTCATGTCCGTCAACCAATTGAGAGGTTGGTACCTCAATCACTACTAAGGGGTCGTTTACCTTGGATTTCGAGTACTAAGTTTCTTGGTCTATGATGATGGTCTCCTACTACACATGTAATATGTTCTATGTAAGCATGTTTTACTTTAAGCATCCCTCATGCATGCCATATTGCTATATGCTCATTTATTGCCTAATTATGCATTTTGGTTATGTTTTCTATCTCTTGTTGCATTGCACCCTACATACATAGTACATTCAGATGTACTAATGCATACGCAATGCGTACAAAATGTCTTCATGTAGGAACCAGATCTCCACTTGACCATCCACCTCCTCCACGTGGCTAAAATGATTTCTCTACAAAGCAAGATGGCGAGTCCTCAATTTCGGGGACAATGTGTTTGATATTATACTATGTATAAAGACTCTCTTCTTTTATTGTATGATTTACTATGAGGGTGAGCCCAGTTGTTTGTCTGGCCCCCGCTATGTTCTATGTTTAGAAGTGTTGTTGGACAAGTTATCTAATGGTGCTATGAGTTTGATTCTCTCTGACTCTCTTGATGTTTTATGATATGAAAGATGTCTCATAGACATTTATTCCTATTTACTATTCTTTATCATTATTTTATTGCTTCAGTGTTCAAGGGTGTTTATTGATTTGTTAAGAGGCTTGTTTGGCATCCCTTTGAGTTCCCCATGTGTCGTGTCACATCTAGGCCCTAGGCTTGGGTTGTGACAAACTTGGTATCAGATCACAAGGTTGTTAGTTTTCCTTGGCATCCAACACACCACGTTGATTAAAGTCTTAATCATGGTTGTATTGTGCACCACAACTATGAGTAAGGGGCTATGAGATATTTTAGGAAATATTGTCCTTCTTCTTATTTAATGTTGTGCTATAGAAGTTAAGGTAAGGTTCCCCCCCCCCAACAAATATTCTTTGCAATGCTAGATCATACCTAACACAAGAGAAAGAAGGGCCCGCACACTCGAGGAACAACCGGGTCATAGAGAGCACCGGGATGCTCTCACCTTTCTAGCTCATATTATGGCTAATCAAGTCACCCAAGGGGCCCAAGCTCCTCATGCTCCTACTACGGCATCCCAGGTGAGGGACTTTATGAGGATGAGCCCACCGGAGTTCAGTAGGTCTAAAGTGGATAAGGACCCCTAAGAAATTATTGATGAGGTATACAAAGTGTTGTCTATCATAGGTGTGAGGTCGGAAGAGAAGGCGGAGTTGGCGGCTCACCGACTCAAGGGGCTGGCTCAAATATGGTACACTCAATGGAAGGAGACAGGGAACAACAATGTGGTTCTATGGGAGGAGTTTAAGGCGGCTTTCCTCAACTGGTTCTTTCCTCTTGATCTTAGGGAGGACAAAATGGTGGAGTTTATGAATTTGAAGCAAGGATCTATGAGTGTGGGGGATTATACCCTCAAGTTCAACCAACTCTCAAAATATGCTCCACACTATGTTGCCGACTCGAGGTCTAGAATGAATAAGTTTATGATGGGTGTATCCAATTTTGTGAGTGGAGAATGTCATACCACCATGTTGATTAGTTACATGGATTTGTCCTGCTTGATGACTTATGCCGAACAATTGGAGGGGGAGAAGTTGAGAAAGAGGAGTAATGAGACCAAAAGGGCCCTTTTTGATGGTGAGTTCAAAAGTTGCAAAGGTGGCCGGTTTCATCAAGGCCAAGGGTCCTCATATGCTCATAATAGGAGGTTTGCCAATGACTACCCAAAGGCCCAAGGTGATGGTGGTGTGGTGCCTAATTATATGTGTCCAAAGTGTGGTAGGGGTTGTGGTGGCCCATGCTTAAAGGATACCAATGCTTATTTTTATTGTGGATAAGTAGGCCACAAGATGATAAATTGTCCATGTAATCGCAACAAGGGTAAGGATGTTCGTCCACAAGGCTTGGGTACTAACATGGTTCCTTTGGGGAGAGTAGGTCAACAAAGTGGTATCCTAAGACACAATCAGTTTTATGTACTCCAAGAAGATAACTGGTTGTTGAAGTGCTCGATATCGTCACTGATATGTTAAAAGTCTTTGATTTTGATTTGTATGCGTTGATACACCTAGGTGCCACTCTTTCTTTTGTTACTCTATTTATTGCCAAAAAGTTTCATGTTTAACCCGAATTATTGTTTGTCCTATGAGGTGTCTACTCCCATTAGTGCATCTATTATTGCTAGAAAGGTCTATAGAAATTGTATCATTTGCATCTTGCATAAAATATTGCCTTGTGATCTTGTTGTGTGAGGATATGGTTGATTTTGATGTCATTCTTGGGATGGATTTGTTGCATGCATATTATGTCTATACTGATTGTAAAACACGCAGGGTCAAATTCTAATTCCAAAAAGAACCCATCCTTGAGTGGGAGAGTCATGATGTGGTGGTCAATAGTAGGTTTACCTCTTGCATTAAAGCCCAAAAGTTGATCTCTAAGGGGTGTCTCTATCATTTTGTGTGGGTTAGGGATGTTTAGTCCAAAGTGCTTCCCATAGAGTCGGTTCCAGTGATGAATGGGTTTCTTGATGCCTTTTCGAATGACCTTCCCGGTGTTCCTCGTGTAAGGGAAATAGACTTTGTTATATACCTCCTTCCCGATATTCAACCCATTTCTATTCCCCCTTACTGTATGGCCTCGGCGGAGTTAAAGGAGCAATTGAGGGATTTGTTGGAGAATGGTTTTATTAGGCCTGGCCAATCACCTTGTGGTGTATCAACGTTGTTTGTGAAGAAGAAGGATGGGTCTCTTAGATTGTGTATTGACTACCAACAACTTAATAGGGCCACCATAAAGAATACGTACCCTTACCTAGGATTAATGACTTGTTTGACCAACTTCAAGGGGCTAGTCACTTCTCTAAGATTGATCTTAGGTTTGGGTATCATCAACTCAAGGAGAGGAAGTGTGATATTACCAAGACGGTTTTTCGGACTAGGTATAGGTATTGCGAATTTGTGGTTATGTCATTTGGATTGACCAATGCACCGGTACCTTCATGGATCGTATGAATAGGGTCTTTAAATCCTACCTTGATTCGTTTGTGGTGGTCTTCATTGATGATATTTTGATCTATTCTCATATTGAGGAGGAGCATGTGGCTTATTTGAGGGTAGTACTACAAAGATTAAGGGGAGAGAAGTTGTATGCTAAATATGAGAAGTGTGAATTTTTGTTGAAAGAGGCTTCCTTTCTAGGTCATATGGTGTCCGAGGATGGAGTTAATGTGGATCCTAAGAAGAAGGATAATATTAGAAGTTGGCCTAGACCATTGACCCCGTCAGATATTAGAAGCTTCTTGGGCTTAGCAGGTTACTACCGTAGGTTTGTGAATGGGTTTTCTTTTATTGCTTCAACGATGACTAAGTTAACTCAAAAGAAGACTAAGTTTGTGTGGAACGATGACTGTGAAAAGAATTTCCAAACCTTAAAGGATAGGCTTGTCTCCGCTCCTATCTTGTCTCTACTAGAAGGGTTGGAAGGTTTTGTTATGTATTGTGATGCCTCCTGGATTGGTTTGGATTGTGTGTTTATACAAAATGGTAGGGTAAATGCCTATGCTTCTAGGAAACTCAAAGTGCATGAAAGGAATTATCCTACTCATGATCTTGAATTGGCCGTCGTGGTTTTTGCTTTGATAAGTTGGCATCATTATTTGTTGGGGTGCATGTTGATGTGCTTACCAATCATAACAATATCCAATATGTGTTCGCTCAAAAAGATTTCAACTTGAGACAAAGAAGGTGGTTAGAACTTCTTAAGCATTATGATATGAGTATGCATTATCATCCCCGTAAGGCTAATATGGTGGCGGATGCTTTGAGTAGGTTGTCTATGGGTAGCCTAGCTCATGTTGATGGGGGTGGCAAAGAGGTTGCTAGGGAGGTCCATCGGTTGGCTAGATTTTAGGGTTATATTGGAAGAGGTTGATTATGGTGGTATTGTGGTTGTTGATGGTTCAAAGTCTTCCTTGGTAGATGAGGTAAAAGCAAAACAAGATCTTGATCCCTCCTTGTTAGAATTGAAGGCCTTTGTGAGAGATGGAAAGATGTATGTTTTCTCCCAAGGGAGAGATGGCAAGGTGTAGGTTTTCATGAGTTGGTTAGATTGCATGGGGTGCCCTTGTCTATCATATCAGATCGTGGTGCTCAATTCACTTCAAACTTTTGGAGGTCCTTCCAAAGAGGTCTTGGTACTAAGGTAAAGCTTAATACGAGCTTTCACCCTCAAATAGATGGCCAAGCCGAAAGAACTATCCGAACTCTTGAGGATATGCTTAGAGCCTGTATTTTGATGTTTAAGGGTAGTTGGGATGATCATTTTCCATTGATTGAGTTTTCTTATAATAATAATTATCGTTCTAGCATCAGTATGGCTCCTTTTGAGGCCCTCTATGGTAGGCGTTGTAGGTCATGAGTTGGGTGGTTCGAAGTGGGAACAATGGCTTTGTTGGATCAGGATCTGGTTATGGATGCTCTAGAGAAGGTAAGGTTTATTAGGGAAAGATTGAAAACAGCCTAAAGTCGTCAAAAGTCCTATGCCGATGTAAGGAGACAGGAGATTGTATTTAAAGTTGGTGATTGGGTCTATTTGAAGGTCTCACCAATGAAGGTAGTGGTTCATTTTGGTTAAAAGGGTACATTGTGTCCAAGATATTTGGGTCCTTATAGGGTGTTGAGGAGGATTGGTAAGGTATCCTCTGAGCTTGAGTTGCCTAGTTGTGGATTTGGTTCATCCGGTCGTTCATGTATCCATGTTGAGGAAATGTGAGGGTGATCCAAATGCCATTGTTCCATTGGATGTTATGGGTGTTGTTGAAGAAAACTTGACTTATGAAGAGGTTCCAGTATAGATTTTGTATACACAAGTGAAGAGGTTAAGGAACCAGGATATGGTTTCCGTTAAGGACTTTTGGAGGAATCAACAAGTTGAAAGTGCTACATTAGAGGCTGAAGCGGACATGCAAAAGTGATATCCTTATCCCTTCCATTCTGCTCAATCCTAAGGAACTAATTTTAAGCCTTCTATATGATTTCATGTCTCATGTGTCATCACTATATGTCATTTGTATGCATTCATGTTTATGTTGAGAAGTTCACGGTGATTTTAACACTTATGTCGAGATTTTTGAAAATGCTGCTAAAGTGCATTGTGCATTCTTGTTGAAGCTGATTTCTTCATGATTAGTCTTCTTACGTACATTTATTTGACATTTGGGGACGAATGTTCCCATAGCGGAGACATTGAAATGACCCAAAAAATGCCCAAAAATATGCTTCGGAAGTGCCCGGAATCGTATTTTACATATATCTCAAAATCTGAGCGTGATATCAAAAATCTAACTTTGTATTCTTGATTATGGGTAAACGTTGAGTGAAAAATGGGTCTAACCCCAATTTTAGAGCAACAGTATCAACATTTGAAAATCACCAAATGCGATTTTAAGAGAGCGGTGCGCGCCACCGTGTTATTTTTTTTCCTATTATTCATTTCAGTCCAAGGCTTTTAGTTCATGGGCCTATATTATCCCATGCATGAAAATACCTATATTTAGCCATATTTCACCTTCATATCATACAAGACATTCCCTAATACTCTCTCAAACACTTAGACAAATTTTTCACTCAAAATTCAAGTGCCAAAGCTCATTCTAGATCTTAAGGATTTCACTCAAGCTTCAAGTCTCCATTCCAATCTTCATCAAGGAATTCTCCAAAGTCAAGATATATGGATTTCAACCATTGGGTTCTTTCAACCATGGTGCCTAAGCTTCCTTTTCATCATAATTACTAGTTTCTAAGTTGATTTTACTTGTGGGTCTTCTATTATGAATTTGACTATGAACTATGATGGAGTTTTTGTAAAAGTGTGACTGTTTAAGCTTGTTTTGAGCTATGAATCTTAGATCTATCTTGAGCTTTCATGAAGGGTTTTGATGTATATTGCATGAGCGCATTACAAAGTGTTGGTAGGTGGTTTTGCATTAAGATTTCTTGCATCATTTAACTCTTGAATTGCATGGTTTTACACTAGCATTACACACCTGCCAAATGTTTGATAAAATGTCTGGATTATGTTTCTTGAGTTGTTGAAGGCCTAATGCGTCACATATGAGTTAAGTGACTTTATGAAGATGAAAGGATGGTGTTTATGTGTTGATTTTATGAGAAGTATCTATTGTGTTGTGAGTTCACCATAGCCAATTGAGGAGTGATGCCTCAGTCGCCTTAAATGGGGGTGGTATGCCATCAACCAATTGGGTGGTTGGTACCTCAATCACTTCCGGTGAAGTGTGGTCATGTCCATCAACCAATTGAGGGTTGGTACCTCAATCATCTCGGATGTGGATGGTAAGCCATCAACCAATTGAGGGGTTGGTACCTCAATCACTTCCAGCGGAGGGTAATCATGTTTTTCCGGCAATTGAGGGGTTGGTATTGCACTACATAGGGGTGGTTTACCTTGGATTCCGAGTTCTAAGTTTCTTCGTATTTGATGATGGTCTCCTACTACACATGTAATTTGTTCTATGTAAGCATGTTTTACTTCAAGCATAACCCATGCAAGTCATATTTCTATATACTCATTTATTGCCTAATTATGCATTTAGATTATGTTGCCTATCTCTTTTTGCATTGCATCCTACATACTTAGTACATTCAGACATAGTAACACATACTTTATGCCTACATGATGTCGCCATGTAGGAACCATAGCTCCTTTTGACCATCTGCTTCCTCCATGTGGCTAGTACAATTTCTCTACAAAGCAAGTTGGTGATTCCTTAATTTCGAGGAAAATGTCTTTGATCTGATGCTATATATAAAGACGCTCTTTCCTTTGTTGTATGTTTGACAATGAGGGTGATCTCGATTGTTTATCCTGGCGTCCGCTATGTTCTATGTCTAGAGGTGTTGTTGGACAAGTTATTTAATGGTGCTATGAGTTTGATTCTCTTTGACTCTCTTGATGTTTTACGATATGAAAGATATCCCATATCCCCATTTATCCCTATTTACTATTCCTTATCGTTATTTTATTACTTCCGTGACCAAGGATGTGTAATGATTATTAAGAGGCTTGCTTGCGGTCCCTTCATGTTTCCCATGCGCCATGTCATGTCTATGTCCTAGGCCTGGGTCATGACAGCTACCATCCTCTGAGATCTTCACAAGGGAAAGAAGGCTATGGATTGGCCCAGGTTACATAGGGTCTTGGTTCGAGGTCAGAGGGTAGATATCTCTGAGGAAACCATTCACTGGTTCAGTTTGGTCCTAACTACAGGGCGCTATAGCATATAGCCGAGTACAATAGCAAGATAGATAAGATGTGGCGTGCTGTGATCGGGAAGAATATTGCATTAAGGACTGAGCTTCTCAGATGGGTCACGAGCCAGATAGTAGAGCATGATGCTGAGCCTACATAGGTCACCAACTATGCCGAGCCTATAATGAAGTCCTACCCCTCCTTCTAAGCCAAATTCTGGTGGCCCACTATCCGGTCGTGCATCAAGCCTACACTCAAAGTTAATGTCATCACCATAGAGAGGGCCATTTTACTAGCCAATATCTTAGCTGGCTATGAGATCAACTGGACTTGTGTCATGGTGTAGCAGATTCATGAGTCTGCACTTCGGATAAAAACCTCATTGCCATTCCCTATCTTGATACACAGACTATTCATTGAGGTTGGAGTGCGTGTCTCTCTCCATATAGACCTATATGTTGGGGCCTTCCACACTATGGATCGAAGCCTTATCAAAGCTAATGAGAATCCGGTGGACTTTCAGAGAGTATTTCCTCCTCCCATGCCTGAGATATTTCCTCTCGAGCCAGCTACTGAGGAGTCGACTCTAGTTTCTACCACCTCCACTGCAGTTGCACTAAAGCAGCCTCCAGCAGTAGACACAGAGGCAATGCGCTCCACAGATACACCCAAACCAGAGCCATCTACTTCATAGGTTACTTCTATAGACTCACCGATTATGTTTGCTTTTGCATTTGAGAATTTAATATGCAGGATGACAAGGACAGAGGCCCAACTGAGCAAGTTTATAAATTAGATCAAGCCATGGGTTCATAAGGCTGTTCGGGAGTCAGAGGAGCTGTCCAAGGCATTTACCCTAGCTGAGTTGGATTAGAAAGTTAATGCAATGGATGCCAGGGTTGATGCTTTCGAGGCTAGGGTCCAGAAAAGGTTGAGTGAGCTCGTCTTACAGATTATGTTGTCATACAATAGGAATTGGCCAAGTGCAAGGCTAAGTTGATGACATCATTAGCAGCATTGATCGCAGCTCTAGAGGAGGCACTTATGGGTGATGACTTGATCGATCTTTTTGAGGATCGCCCACGTGCTCCTGGGAAGAGTCCCCAAAGGGGTGATGATGCAAATATGGCCCAGAAGAGACAAAAGATGTTGAGAAGGAGACAAAGTTGGAGGAGTAGCTTACTGACCTGGTGATGAGAGAGTTTATACAGACAGAGTAGGAGAGGCAGACTCGGGAACAACAGAGATTACATGGAGCTAGTATCTAAAGTTCATCTGCGGCCCAGACCACCTAAGAAGAGAGAGAGCCCAAGGACCAGACTGATGTCGGTGCTTGAGCACCATATGTATTCTACTTTTGACCCCTATACTCAATATTTCTGGATACTTTGTTCCCATTTTAGACACTATGTTTTTATGATGGTTTTGGATACTTTTAAATGTGTTTATTTTAAATGTTTGGATTTTAACTAATTTGTTGGATGATTGGTTTATTGATTAGGTTTCTAAAGTGTATATATATATATATATATATATATATATATATATATATATATATATACACACACACACACACACACACTCTTAGGACAAAGTATCGTCTTTTGATGGGGTGTGGAAGTTATGGGCTATGGTGAAGTCTAAGTAGCCTTTCGTCCATATCTATCCTATTTTTTATCCAAAGGTTTTCTTGCAGTGTTTCTTTTTCCTTGTGGGTGAGTTTAATATCTGTTGAACCAGCATGTTTAGGTGTTATAGATAATTTGTAGACATATAGTGATTATTACTTTTGGAATGTGCATAATCTTGAATGGTCTTATGAATGTTTTGAAAAATTGGGTACCCTCAAAATTTTTGGGATTATTGGTTACCATTGCAATCTTGCAAGTGATTATTTGGCAATGCTTGTTCTAATGAAGAGAAGGCAAGTTGATGCTTGAAGTACAATCTGTGAGTCTATGTTGATTGTGTATGCAATGTCATATGTGTGTGAGCCTATTTTTTCATGTTCATGCATTGGGTACTGATTTAGAATTTGCCTTGTTACTCTAAGATATGATTAGAGATGTGGTTAATTAGGAAAGGCTCTTAGGCCATTGTTCTTTAAGTTAGTCCACTTTTGCCTAAATGACCTACCTAATGTAGTTGTTTAACCCTTGCTCCAAATGATTGAGATTTACATTTACCTATTCTTTCTTGATACCTTGCTAGCCTAGCCTTGTTTTGTGAAATACCTTGATATTGGCCCTAGTCTATCCTTGAACATGTGAACCTTGATGGAGATAAAAAGCCTAAGTTGAGGGTGGTTACCAAAAGTGGCCCTGGTTTGAGGAATGGATATTGTGTACTTACCATAGGCTAAAAGCCTAACTTGAGGGTAGCCTATGTTGTGGTAAAGTAATGAAAATGAGGTGATTAGTGGGGAAAGAAATAAAGAATAGGAAATCATGTGTCGTGTGAGAGAAAAAGAAAGAAAAGTTGCCTTGAATTGAAAAAAATAGCAAATTGAGTTCAAAAATGAGGCACAACAGAAAAGTGGAAAAGAAAGCACCCGAAATAGCTTGAAAATAAAGAATAAGGGAGGACATAATGAAAATGGCTGAGTGGTTGTCTACTTATATCGAGTCGTCGCTTGAGAATAAGTTGAGGGTGTTGGTGTGCAGTGAAAATACAACACATTTGAGGCCTAAAACAAATATTTTTGCATGTTCTTAATGCGACTTTTTATGGTTTTTTATGTGTTATTGTGTTGGTCTTGCAGAAAATACAGGTTGGCATGATTTTGGGGGAAAATTGCAGATTTTGATGAAGTTTAGGACATACGAGCCACCCTAAGAGTCGCACCCCAAGCTACGAGTCATAGTGTGCCCTCGTAGCAAGACATAGTGTTCAAAAATTCAAAAAGAAGGTCAGCTATACAAGGCCAACCTACGAGTCGTATGTCTCGCTACGACTCGTAAGAGGGGGCCTCGTAGCCAGAAAAAGTGTTGCCAAAATTTGGACCAAGAACTATAATTGATGATTACGAGAAGACACTACGAGTCGGAATCAAACCACGATCGTAGCAGTCATGTCAAAAATGCCAATTACTAATGATGAAAGCCTGACTACGACTCATAGGTCACTGTATGAGTTGTAACTGCGGACAGTATCTGCTGCCAGCTGTATTTTCTATTTTTTATTTTGAGGATCTTTTTGTAAATAGTATAAATAGTTAATGATAGAGTTTTTGAAGGGAGATTCGAAACTTCACAGGTTCTACAACAACTTTGAATATTCTTATAGAACTTTTCTAGGGTTTAGTGTAGATTTTAGTATTTTAATTTTGAGAACCCATTTTTGGGTGCTTCAAATCACTTGTATTCAACTTTCATTAATCCAAGCTTGTGGTTTCAACATCAAGGTGTTTTTGTTCTTCATTGTTCTTGGGTAATCTCTAAACCATGTTTATTCCAACCATTGTTTGTGAGTTTGCCCTAGTGATGAGTAGCTAAGCACCCACAACTTGGGGTTGTGGGAACCATGAGTTGACTTGAAATAACCTGAATTTTATGCATTTCCTTGACTGGGTATTTTCATGTATTGTCTATTACCTTTCATTTTTAATGTTTTTTGGTGGTGGCAAACACTAAATTCCACCTACTATCACAATCCTGATAAAGGTAGTGACAAATAGGAAAAAGGGAAGCAGGTGACAAGATTCGATTGATGTGTTCTCGTCTAATCAACCAAACCTAACAAAGGGTAGGTTGACTGGGACAATGGGTAATGGTCAGTTGGCACACCATGGTTGTCGACCAAGTCCCATGGTGAAATTCGGCCTTCATCTTTATAAGAGGGTTAGAAGAACCTAAGTTACTGTCCTGCATGCGATGTGTAAATTAAGGTTATGTTATCTAGGGTATTTAAGTTAACGAATCATGGGGAACATAATTCCCAAGTTGTCCGTCAAATTGATTGTCTTCTTGCATTGGTAGTGTATTTTTTTAATTGTTCTTCATTTTGAAATCACAAACGGCCACCCCCCCCCCCCCCCCGCCCATTTTAGAGAATATAGTCAATTGATGCTTGAAATGATTGGTAGTGAGTCAATATGGTCAACCCTGTATTCCCTGTGGATTTGACCCTAACCTCTTTTTAGGCTTATACTTGATAGAGACCGCTTTACTATTGGTGTGTGAATAATACTCATATAAGTAAACCACCCCCAAGACCTCCAAACCTACCGGGCCAAGTTCAACAAAATCACAAGACAAGACTTTATGCGATAATGACATGGGACAATCCCCTATAGACTTTTCTAGTAACAATATACTCACCAATGGGGTAGACACGAAAAGGTTCATATAGCAATTCGGGACACACATGAAACTTACTAGCAACAAAAGGAATAATGAAAGAGATAGCGGCTCCCGAACCTATCAAAGCATGCACGTCAAAATCAAAAACCTTTAACATACTGCTAACAACATCGGGCACCTCATTCCCTCCTTGCCTCCCTTGAAGAGTATAGAACCGATTATGTCGTGGAGTACCCCCTTGTTGGTATTCTTGAACCCCTTGATCCATAATTGTGGAGTACCCCCTTGTTGGCCTTTTTGAATCCCTTGATCCACATGACCAGATTGCCCTTTTAGAATGACCATCATCGCTCTAGTTTCGAACATAAGGACAATAAGTAAGCGTATGGCCAACTCTTCCAAACCCAAAGCATGCACCCGTGTTCCTCTAACATGTGCCACCATGTTTCCTCCCACATTTTGGGCATCTACGATGAGTCCTCCTACCATTGCCACCTTCAATTTGGACCGTTATTCTCCCTTCCCTTGAGGCCGCCGGGCAATCCCTCACCTGATGCCCAACACCACCACACTTGAAATAATTTCTAATTCCCCCCAAACACTTTCCTTGATGTTTCTTACCACACCCTTGACAAGTGGCAGAAGGGGTCCTTTTCTTTGGGCACTTGGGCATCGATAGTCTAGTAGAAAATGAAGCACCCTCAGCTCGGGATCTCTTGGCCTCTTTCACCCTCCTCTTATCATTTGAGCTCTTTAGAGTGCCCACTGATTGGTCGAGTTGGGCGGTCACAGCTTTGGCCAATATCCACAGAGCATTGTGAACCTGTGCATTGGAGATGTCACTGTTTTGAATAACTTGAGACATGTTCTGAAACGCGATGATTAACAATCATGAATAAGTCTTAGAGGGACTTAAATCTATTGCACGACATAGATCATGAAGAAGTGAAACATTTCCTAAAACGTCTCATAGCCTCTCATTCATAGTTGTGGCGCACTTCACAACCATGAATAAGACTTTAATTAACGGGATGTGGTGGATTTTGAGGACCATTGAAAACCTAGTTCTCTGATACCAGGTTTTTTCACGACTCAAGCCTAGGACGTAGACGTGACAAAGCGAATAGAGAACCTGAAGGAACCCCAAACAAGCCTTTTAACATATCAATCACACCTCCTTGGTTGTGGAAGAAAAATAACAACAACAAGAGATATAAATAAGGGAAACAGGACTGAGGGAAATTTTTGATAGTCATAAAACCTTTCAAGAGTCGAGCTCATAATATAATTACATCGTAATATCAAACAACACCTCTATCATGGAATGGAGTTGGAGCCAAGACACTTTCCAGGCTCACCCTAATGGTAACAAGTGTTCAACATAAAAAAGTCTCAAAATTAGCAAGAATAACAAAGATAGTGTCCTCAGACTTGAGGACTCACCAAAGCTTGCTTCAAGGACATACTAGCCACGTGGAAGATGATCAGAAGGTGCTCCGGTCCGTATATGGTAATATCATGTAGGCATAGAGTATGCGATAGTTACGTTGGAATGTACTAAGTATGTGGGATGCAATGCAACAAGGATTATAAGCTATAATAAACAAGATGCTTGATCATAACCAATGAACATAAGCTTAATATGCCACTTGTAATCAATGGTTAAGATAAAATATGCTTGAGAATAATTATACTTACATAACTTGTTTAACACAAGAAAGTGACACTAATAGATTGTCCAAGTACCTTGTACTAGAGGGTGAGGGATATAGCATAGGTCATAACCCCTTTTAGTAGGTAATGGGTAGTACATGAGGGCAGAGAAATAACATAGGTCATAACCCTTACATCTAAGCAAGAGATAACAGATAGTACATGAGGGTAGAGAAATAGCATAGGTCATAACCCCTATATGTAAGCAAGAGATAATACAAAATACTGAATCACACATGAGGGTGAGGCATACCACATGGTTCATAACCCCTACATGTGAGTACATATGATTGAATAGCATATGAGAGTGAGGCGTACCACATAATTCATAACCCCTTCATATGAGATAAGATAGTAAGTAGCATTTATCGTACATGAGGATGAGACATTTAACATAGTTCATAACACTTTCGTATAGAAATCGGCCTTGTACTAGAGGATGAGTCATATAACATAGTTCATAACCCTGTCTAGTAGTCTTTAGAATTTGCAAGAGCATAAACCTTTCCGTAAGAACTCAATAACTTATCAACAACTGAGACTAGTAATGCAATAGATCATCAATAATGTTTAAGAATCCTTGAAAAGATATTTTATCAAACACTTGGTGGGTGTGCAATGCTAGATCAAAATCATGCAATTCAAGTGTGAAATAATATGAGAAAACTCAATGTAAATCAAACCACGAACAAATAGTAATACCCTTATGTAAAATACCTTAAAATCCATCTTCAAATCTCATAATAGATCATAGTTTCATAGCTCAAAACATACATAGTCTCAATAGACAAAACCAACTCATATTATAAATTTGAGATAGATAGACATGCATATTTAATAAACATTTCATAAAACCCCAAAATATTTCATGCTTATAATCCATAATAAAAGATACCCGTAGATAATTCAACTTGAAAACATGCAATTTTCATAAGATAGGAAGATTGGGCACCTTGGTGAAAGGACCCAATGGTTGAAACCCACATACCTAAATTTTGGGAGTTGTTGATGTAGACTTGAAGGAGACTAGAAGCTTGAATGAAGTTCTTGAGATCCAGAATTAAGCTTTGAAACACTTGTATTTAGATGGAAATTTTGATAAAATAGTTGAGGGGTTTAAAAGAGGATTTTTAAGTGATATGGAGTTGAAAAATGGCTAAACATAGGTGTTTTTACACATAAGAGGGCATGGGGCCCATACCTCAAAGCCTTAGGGTTGAAATGAAAAATTAAGGAAGTATGAACACACCTCTGATAGGTCCGCATTGCGGAGGCATCGCGGATGCCCTCTTGTAATTGAAATTTTGGCGAAAATTATTTTTCACTCAATTTTGCCCCCGATCAAGAATATGAAGTTAGATTTTCGATATCATGTACAAATTTTGAGATATACAGAAATTACAATAATGGGCATTTTCGAAGTAGATTTTTGGGGCGTTATTGCAGTGTTTCATTCGCGTTCACTTAGGTTGTCAACTAAAAAGTTTAACGAGAAAATTACTCTACCTCACGAAATCATCATCGTGGTATAATTTTCTTATTGAGTTACACTCCCGTTGTTGTTGCTGCAAGTAGTCAGATTTTTAAAAATTCTTATTCAAAGATTTTGGTCAAGGTAACATCCTTTTTACAACTCTCCTTTTGAATCGATGTCCTAGTATGATTTTAATGGATTTCCTAGCCATATTGTGGCATATTCGATGTGATTGCTGCGAGCAGCCCTTTATTCTTGGTTAGTTTTTGCTATTGTTGTTGTTTATTATGATGTTAATGTATGGTAATAATGGAAACGGGGATTATTTTGAAATAATAGTTGTGGCTTTTTTGGTTCTTTTGAAAGAAAATGTTATTACTTATTAGGTTGTCTTATGCTGTTCCGAGTATCGAATTGATCTCAAATTTGTAGCACTAGATCACGTAGCTTCATGGATCATTATACATGATTGATTTCAGGACTTTGGGTATGGGCTGCACATTCTTCCTTGTTAACTG
>JAPFFP010107803.1:0-18978 GCA_026153255.1 Solanum medicagineum
TTAAGTTGACTTATTGTCCATAATTGAACTTTCATTTTTTTTATTATAATTCCGCATTTTAAGATTATAGTTGAGTTATAGGCTAACTTGTCTTGGTGGGATAAGACGAGTGCCATCACGCCTGAATTTAGGGTCGTGACAATTGTGTATATGTCAATGAGGTTGGAGAGGTCCCTTTTAAATGATGTAATCTAGTGGGAAGGTTTGCTGGTTGTTTTGGCATGTTGGGATAGCCATGGAAGGGAGATCCTCTTTAACTTCAATTGTGAGCTCATTTTAGAATTTAAAGTGTAATGTTAGTAAACTCATGAGACAATGCTTGAATACCATGATTTCATGTTTCTCTTGCTAGATTATGATATTTGGGGGCTATTTATGTATGTGGTGGTACGAGATGTGACCATTAATGTAATTAAAGGAGAAAAAGTTGAAGAAACACCCTTAGTTTAGTAATTACGGGCTTGCTGCCTAAGTACAACTTGTGGGTAGGAGTAAACTGCCTACATATGTATATTCACTAGTAATACTTGTTTCATCACCTACTCAATTGTAGATAAATGTTTGAAAAAATTGGAGGTTACATTGTAGTGATAACAAGGTGGCACGACAAGGTATGTTAGGCTATCCTATTTCATATTCTTTGGCATGAAATCTAACACTAGTGTCACTATAAACCAGTGAGCTCGTCAAGTGCTATTCCAGTAGTGGCAGTGTCTTTCATTAGAAAATCTGTAGATTACTCTTCCAAGCACTATCATGAGAGTGTACTTTCATCCGTGGAGCCAATTTTGTCATTTAAACTCCTAAGTAGTATGTCAATGTCACACTTGTTTCCTATATTATTGTTCTGCATTAAGAGAATATTATCCTATCTTATGTTATTGGTACATAGTTTTGAAGCTCAAAAATCATCATGAACACTAAGCTAACAATCTCAAAGTATTAAAGAATAACTTGAACACTACTCACCGCGTGGGTGGCAGCCAAGGGGCGAGAGCATAGCATGCGTCGATCCCAGTTTGTACAACTACTAGGATGACAACCCAGGGGTTAAAATGGCTAGCACGGGTCATCCTCTTTTACCACTAATTAGCTGGTCATTTGTATTATATGTCTAAAGCAATTATAAAGCATTGAAAAGTAAAAAAAAGAATGTAATATACATGGTTCCACAAGTATAACAAGGGTAGTCTTTTATTATGATATACACATTTATGTATTGCTACTTGATTTCCCTTAAGTTCTCATTTTACATATGCTATTGCCTTGCATATTCAGTACATTATTTTGTACTGACGTCCCTTTTGGGGATGCTGCAATTCATGCTACAGGTACATATACTCCAACTAGTAGACCTTCGGTGTAGGAAAATTTGACACTCAGCTACTTTTGGTGTTCTCCAAGTTGATCCAGGGCTTTACTGAGTTTGTAGTATATGCATTCAAGTGTTATGTTATAGTTTAAGGTAAGGCAAGGCCTGTCCTGACTTATCGTATCTTATAGAGGCTTTGTAGACTTATTGTATATGGTTCTCTTGCATCTTGTCTCTAAATATTTTTGGCCTTAATGGCCAAGTATGGTATGCAAGTTTCAGTGCTACCTATTTTGATATCTTATCTCTATAGCTTGTATGAGGTCTTCACCGATGTGTAGTTGTCATAGTCATATATATAGTAAGCATAGTTTGTATGTTGGTTCTCTCGGGTCTTAAGGGCATCAAGTGCCTATCCGTCTTTATAGATTTAAAGGCATGACAAAAGTGGTATTAGAGCAGGTCATCCTAGGGAGTCTAAAAACTGTGTCTATGTAGAGTCTTGCTTATGAGTCTTGTTCACCATATCTATAAACATGAGGCTGCAAGAAATTTAGGAGTTGTCTCTTTTATTTCATTTCCTAGATCTCGCCAGTTATTATAATAGGTGGATCATACCTAACCCTTAAATTTTTTCTCTTATATATAGAAAACAATTCTTGTCACAAAGACAAAAAGTACAAGTAAGCAGATAGATCTTGGAGAAGGGACCAGCCAATCATGAGCTAGACTTAATCAAAGTGAGAGTCCAATTGAGTCTTTATCAAAGAGTTCCTTGACTATTCCCCTTCCCGAGGAGCTAAGGAGGGTAGCAGCACCTCAAGAGCCTCATACTAATGCTGCTGAGCAAGATTTAAGGAATGCACTCCAGTTATTAACTCATATAGTTGTTGGTCAAGGCCAAAGACAAGAAGGTCCAACAGTAGGTATTAGTAGTGCAGATAGGGTAGCTAGCACATGGATATGTAACTTTCTTAACTTGGATCCTTCTTTATTCACAAGGTCAGACCCTAATGAAGATCCACAAGATTTTGTTGACCAAAACCAACAGACCTTGGATATTATGCATGTAAGCGATATAGAAGTTATGGAGCTAGTAACATATAGATTAAAAGGGGTGGCTGTATTGTGGTATGAAACTTGGAAGCAATCTAGGGGTACAGATGCATGTCTAATTTTTTAGAAAGAGGCCAAAAAGGCATTTTCGGACCATTATCTGCCATTAGAGATTTGAGAGGCCCGTGCAGATCAATTCTTAAATCTCCACTAAGTAGGTATGAGCGTGAGAGAGTACAGTCTCCAATTTAATTCCTTGGCCAGGTATGCTCCTAATATGGTTGCCACTATAGAGGATCGAATTAATCGATATGTGGATAGATTAGATCCCTACCTGGTTAGAGACTGCACCATTACATCCTTGAATAAAGACATAGATGTAGCAAGGATGCAAGCTTTTGCATAATATTTAGAGGATCAAAGGCAACGTCGGAGGACCCAAGAGTTGAAAAGAGCACAGTCCAAGAGCGCTGGATCAATGGGGCAGTTTACACCATCCCAAGGTAAGTTTAGGCCTCGATTTTCTAATAGACCACCCAAGCCATCATTTCCTACTTTATAGCTAGTGCTCCACCTCGATATCAAGGGTCTAGAGGAAATTAGTTTGGGCAACAACGTGAAATCGAAGATTCACGAACAACAGAGCACCAAGAGCAAGGGAGTATGAGCCAATCAAGACCTCTTTGATAGCCTTGTATGCAATGCAAGAGGACTCATCCAGGTGCATGCCGATTTGGTTCATATGTTTATTTTTGGTGTGGTACACCAGGTCATATGATGAGAAATTGCCCTCAATGAGATATGGGTTGTATGGCCCAACCTATTGGATCAGTTGCGGCATCATCATCAATAGTGCCTTCCTAAGGTAAGGGTCCACAATTGTCTGCAGGTTGTGGTAGGGGTGTTAGAGGGGTAACTAGTTTGAGTGGAGCTCAAAATCGCATGTATGCTCTAGGAGATCGGCAAAATTCAGAGGCTTCCCCGGATACGGTTACAAGTATGATGTGCTGTCAAAATACTGCAAATTTGATGCTTAAAACTTAGGATTTTGTGTGTTGTCAATGCGATATTTATGGGTTTTATACGTTTTGGTGTTTAGATTTCCAAGAATACAGCTTGGCCATGATTTGGGGCAAAATTGCAGAAGATTGTTGGTTTTTGATGATTTACGAGACCCTCTATAGATCGGAGAGCATTCTACCAGTCATAGAGGAAGTTTCATGATAAATTCTGGTGAAGCATGAATTCTGAAGATCAGCTCAACGAGACAAGCATACGAGTCGTAGAGCATTCTACGAGTTGTATTGATGGGTTTCGTGAAGATCTCCAGTAAAGGACAATTTTATGCTATTGAAACATATAAACCGATAGTACGAGTCATAAATCACAATATGAATCATAAAGTAGTGTCATAGAAGAGAAATCCAAAATCCAGGAGCTGATTACAAGGCCTCGAGTACGAGCCATAAATCATACTACGAGTCATAGAGACCTTCAGTTGATTTTGCCGACCAGTTTTTTAATTTTATTTAGGACTTAACTGTAATTAACATAAATGTTAATTTTAGGTTATTTTTGAGGGGAGGACCTCATTATTCTGTACTTTTAGCTTTTGTACTTGGAGAACCCAATAGTCGAGAGAGAAGATTGTGAGAAAACACTTGTGGATAAATTTGATCTTGAAGCTTGTGAGTCTCATTCTTCTTGGATTGCTTAATTTCAATTCAATTGGTAAGTGTTTAGTTATTTTTCTCAATTCATGATTTCTTCATCTACTACCTATAGCCTGAGTAGCTAAATCCACAACTAGGGTCGTTGGAACCATGAAGAACTAGCTATGTAAACCCGGGTACATTACAATTCTTAGAATGGGTATATGCATGTATTAATCAATTCTCTTTGTTTTGCATGTTTTCTAATAGTGGCCAACATTAGAACCTGCCTACTGTTACTGTTTGGACCAAGGTAGTAATGAATAGGAAAAAAGATTGATTAGCAGGATTCAATTAATGTGTTCCCATATAATCAACCAAATTGGGCCAAGGGGAGGTTGTACTGGGATTTATAGGCAATGGTTAGTATTGCATACTTTGGACATAGGCCAAGGCACATAGTAAAATTCGCGTCTCACCTTTGATCAAAGTGCTTAGTGGACTCAAATTACCGTCTTGCATGCTATACACTTGACATGAATTGGTTTATCTAGTGATACTAAGGTAGGGAATCATAGGGCACAGAATACCCTAGTTGCTCTCTATTATTGATTGTCTCTCGTGATAGATAGTTTAGTTTACTTTCTTATTGATTATTGCAAAATCCCCCCTCCCCTTCGGGGAATTGAATTGGTTAACTACTTGGCTTATTGGTGAATTTGTCTTGAGTCTTTGTATTCCTTGTGGGTTCGACCCTAACCATGGTTAGGTTTTATATCTTGACAATAATCGCTATATCCTCTAAAAAGGAGGTGTAACTTGGGCGACATCAAAGATGTTGGCGCCGTTGCCAGGAAATACGACTAGACTTAGATTGATTAATTAAGTAATTCGAGTTTTAATCCTTAGTTCCCTTTGTTTTACTTTTGTTTTTGGTTTTGTTTCTTTGCAAGGTATATGAGTAGTGTATGCCCAACAGTTGGAGTCAAGGCAATCCCTTAACTCTATTTGATCTAGAGATCCACAAGATTACAAGAAGAATGTCACATGAAAATGCCAACAACACGCACAATGCAGCTTTGAATCGAGGTACTAATGATGACAATAGGAATAAGAACCCACCTCCTTTGGAGGACATTCCACAGCCTTGGGAGTTCAATGCCAATGCTTACTAGTGGAATTAGTACAGGTTGAACCACCTGGCTATGGATATGACTGGAGCTATTATGTTGCCACCACTATTGACAGATATAAAGTTCACAGTCTCTAGTGGGTTACTTCAAATGCTGCAGAACCATGGGTTATTTGCAAGCTTACCATCAGAGGTTCCAGATAGCCACTTGCACAATGTGGCATTTGTTTGTAAGAGTGTAATGGGAATGCAGAATCTTTCTATGGATGCTATGGGTCTTCGTGTCTTTCCATTATCTCTTACAGGCAATTCTGCATTATGGCTATCTGAGCTCTCACAGAGTTCAATCACTAGCGAGGTAGATTTGCAGAAGGCCTTTTTGGAGAGGTACTTCCCTAGATCGAAGAAGCTTAAGTTGAAGGACCCGATCAACAACTTTGAGCAACTTCCTAGTGATTTGATAAGCACTACTGGGAGCAATTTAATAAATGTTCGAGGAGCGTCCCTGACCATAAGATAACTAATGATTCCTTGGTGGAGATCTTCTACTGTATCCTTGAAGAGATTAGTCAGGCTTGCACTGACACTATCATGGGGGCATGTTCTAGATCAACCATTTGCAAAGATTGCTGAGCGTATGTTGCAATTGGTCAAGATGAATCGTGCATGGGGATAGTGAGACAAAGCTTCCTTGAAGAGTTCATATGTTGTTAGTGGGGGTCCAGAGCAAGCCAAAATTAATGAAAAGATTATGCAACAACTTGCTCATCTTCGCACAAGCATAGATGTGGTGATCAAGCAGAACCAAGAGAGAGTGAATGCAGTGGTTCACTAACCTCCACATGCACCTATGTATGAGGAGCCATACTATGAGAAGTACACCTGTTTTATGAATGATCAGATGGGGGGTTACCATACCAACGCCTAAGGGTCCAATCAGGACTATTGGTGACAAGGTCAAGGAAACCAAGGTCAGAACTATGGTAGAGATTGAGCTTTTAGAGACAACTAGGGTGATTATTATGATAGCAACATGGGTCCATATGCATATTGGGGTCGCAAAGAAGGCTTCAGAAATGGTCCTTATGTGCCACCACACAATCGTGACATAGGTACTGGCAATTCCAGAATTGAGAAGATGTTTGACCGCTTGTTGAAGAAGGCTGAGTCATAAGATGAAACTCTAAGGGGCATGAAATCAGATATTTCAAGCATAAATCAAAAAATAGAGTCTCATTTTTTGTCTATTAAACAACTTGAGCAACTATTTGGTCAAGTGTCAACTCAGTTGAATCAGCATTAGAAAGATACATTGCTAGCAACATAGTGAAAAATGCAAAGAATGAGGGGCAATGTATGGCGGTTACTACTAGGGGTTGCAAGAGCACTATTGATCCTCCTATGCCGATTGATGTGATGATATTCGTGAGGAGATGGTTGCAACAAAGGATGTAGTTGGAGGACATGATCGTGGTAATGATGGGGTGAGTGAAGCAGCTGAAGAGCCACAGAAGTTTAAGCTCGTCCCTAGGCCTCTTCCTCCTTTTCCTCAAAGAATTTAAAAGAGGGAGGAGAAAGGCAAGTTCAAGCACTTTCTCTCCATGCTTAAGCAGCTATCTATCAACATCCCTCTCAAAGTTGTTCAAGGGACTGTGCAAGCATACTTACTCTCACAAATAAGATTCATGCATAATGACCAGTACCATAAGCTTACCCATATATTCACAACCCGAACTGTTGACTAATTTGATTAGGATCAATTTTGGACTTCATAGGCTTGTAACATAGGTTCATGGGGATTTGGTGTGGCATTTTGTGCAATTAGTGACTAAAGACCAACCTTGAACTATGCTTTTTAACACTTTCACCTTAACAACTCAACCATTCTTAAATTTTTCTCCCTTACTCCTTATTTTCAAGCTTTCCGGGTATTTTCTCTTCATTTTTCAGCTTGTGCCTTATTTTCAAACTTATTTTGCTTTTTCAACTCATACTAAGGCGTGTTTTTCTCTTCTTCTCTTACCCGGTACATGAATTTCTATTCTTTCTTTTATTTACAACTCCTCACCTCATTTTTGCTACTATACCATAACATAGGCCACCCTAAACTTAGGCGTTTAGCCTGAGGTGAAGTACACAATATCCAATCCCCAAACCAAGGCCACCTTTGGTAGCCACCCTAAACATAGGCCTTTTGCCTCAATCAAGGTTCACAATGTTCAAGGATAGACCAGGGCCAATATCAAGGTATTTCACTAGATAAAGTTAAGCTAGCTAAGTATTAAGAAAGATAAGGGACATGTAAGGCTCAAACATTTGGAACAAGGGGCAAACTTTATCATTTGGTGGGTAATTAAGGCAAAAATGGACTAATTCAAAGAACAGGGGCCTGAGATCCCCTCCTAATCTATATAATCTCTAGTCCAACTCAAAGTAACAGAGCAAGTTCTGAATCAGTACACAATACATGAACATAACAAAATCAGCTCACACGCACATAGATTGCATACATAACCAACATAGACTCATAGATCATGCGTCAAACATCAGCTTGCCTTCACTTAGATAGAACAAACATTGCCAAACTATTCAAGCATGCATGATCACAAAATAACTACTAATCAACAAAAATTTTCAAGGGTACCAATTTTTGCAAAAGTTCACATAAACCATCAAAACGATGCACATGCCAAAAGTTTAATCACTATATGCAACAAAATTATCTACAACATCTAAAACGTGTCAGTTCAACATAAAAATAAAAATCCACTATGCAAAAGAACACAAGCAAGAAAACCTTGGGATATCAAAAACTAGGATAGTTATGGACTAAAGGCTACTCAGAATTTACCCTAGTTCATAATTGCCCACACCCCACTAAAAATATGTACTTTGTCCTCAAATGTACAAGAAAAAAAAAACAAAATAAGCATAGGGGGTCATACCTTGGGTTGCCTCCCATGTAGTGCTTGGTTTATTGTCATGACACAACATAAATGGTGTGCTTTCTTATATCTCTTCAAGGTCCCACTCTTCCACCGATCATAATCTCCTCCGTGTCTCCCATGTAAAGTTTGACTCTTTGACCATTTACCTTGAAACTTTCTTTATCTCATTTCTCCAACTCAATGGCACCATGACTTAAGGCACGTGCTATTCGAAAGGGCCCTATCCATCTAGATTTGAGCTTTCCAGGGAATAGTTTCAATCTGGAATTATAGAGCAATACTAAGTGCCCAGGTGCAAACTAACGGCTTTCAATATGACGATCGTGTTGAAATTTCATTCGTTGCTTATACAATACTAAGTTCTCATATGCCCTTAACCAAAATTCATCAAGCTCATTAAATTGAGTCAACCTAGATTGTGCATCTGTATGCCAATTAAGATTCAACTTCTTTAAGGCCCACATTGCCTTATGTTCAAGCTCCACTGGTAGATGACATTCCTTCCCAAAGACAAGTTGGTAGGGAGACATGCCAATAGGAGTTTCGAATGCAGTCTAGTATGCGCATAATGCATCATCAAGCTTCCTTGACTAATTTGTTCGATTTTTATTAACCATTTTGGCTAAAATTTGCTTGATTTCCCTGTTGGATACCTCCACCTATCCACTTGTCTGAGGATGATAGGGTGCTGCGACATGGTGCTTTACCCTATACTTTTAAAGGAGTGCTTTAAAGAGCCTGTTCCAAAAGTGAGAACCTCCATCGCTAATGATGGCCTGAGGAGTGCCAAACCTAGAGAAGATGTTCTTTTTGAGGAACGCTGTGACATTTTTACCTTCATTGTTAGGCAGAGCTACAACCTCCACCCACTTGGAGATATAATCAATAGCTACTAAGATGTATTTGTTTCCATCCGAGCCTACGTATGGTCCCATGAAATCTATTCCCTACACATCAAACAACTCAATTACCAAAAGAAGATTTAGAGGGAACTCATGTTTGCATGTGAATCCACCTTCTTTTTGGCACCTATCACAAGCTTTGGCATAATCATGAGCATCTTGGTAGATTGTGGGCCAATAATACCAACATTGCAAAATCTTATGGGCTGTTCGAATCCCACTATAGTGCCCACCCACAAGTGATGAGTGACAAGCTTCAAGTATGCTCATCATTTCCACCTCAGTGACATAATGATGGATAATTCCATCAACATACACATGGAATAAGTATGGGTCATCCCAGAAAAACTTCCTCACATCATGTATAAATTTCTATCTGTGATGTGTGTTTAAGTTAGGAGGTACAATTGTCACTCACCAGATAATTTGCATTATATGCGAACCTAGGTATAAGATCATGCGATGCTGACAACACTCTTTCATCAAGAAAGGAGTCATTAATCTCAAGACCATCATCAAACTGTATCATTGCCCCATCCTCCAATCTAGATAGGTGATCGGCGACTTGGTTTTCTGACCCTTTTCTATCAACAACATCAAAGTTGAACTCTTGTAACAGAAGTAACCATCTTATTATTCTTGGTTTTGCATCATTTTTGGACATAAAATACTTTAGTGCTAAGTAGTTTGTGTGCACTATCACTTTGGCTTCCAATAAATACGATCGAAACTTTTCGAATGCGAAGTCCAATGCAAGCAACTCTTGCTCTGTGATAGTGTAATTCTTCTGAGCTATTTTTAGGGTTTTGTTGGCATAGTATATAGGATGTAAGACTTTCTCTTTGCACTGTTCAAAAACCACACCTAATGCAACCCCGCGGGCATCACACATTATTTCAAATAGCTTGGACCAATCAGGAGCTACAATAATTGGTGTTGAGGTTAACCTCTTTTTCAATTCTTCAAAGGCTTGTATGCATGCATCATTGAACACAAACTTGGCATCCTTCTCCAATAATTTACATAATGGGTATGATATTTTAGAAAAGTCTTTTATGAACAGTCTATAAAACCCTGCCTGCCCCAAGAAACTTCTAACACCCTTTACTGAAATGGGTGCTGGGAGCTTCTCAATTACCTTTATCTTAGCTCTGTCGAACACAATGCGTTTAAGCGAGATTCTATGGCCCAATAAGTACATTCTTTAGCCATAAAATGGCATTTCTCCCAATTTAGTATGAAGTGACTTTCCACACATCTTTGCAGAACATCATGCAAGTTTGCCAAGCATCCTCATATGAGTGACCAACTAGACTGAAATCATCCATGAATACCTCGATAGTGCTTTCCACCATATCCAAGAAAATAGATATCATGCACCTTTGGAATGTAGCTAGGGCATTACACAATCCGAATGACATCCTTTTAAATGCGAATGTACCATATAGCTATGTGAAGGTGGTTTTGTCCTGATCTTCTGGAGCAATGATGATCTAATTATAGCCAGAATGCCCATCAAGGAAATAGTACCATCCTTTTTCTGCAAGTCTATTGAGCATGTGATCCATAAATGGCATAGGGAAGTGATCCTTCTCTGTTGAGGCATTGAGATTTCTATAGTCTATACATACCCTCCATCCAGTGACTGGCGTCAAGGAACCAATTCATTTTTAGTATTAGGTATCACTGTGATACCCCCTTTTATTGGAACACACTATACTGGACTCACCCATTCACTATTGGCAATTGGGTAGATTACTCTTGCATCTAACCACGTGATGATTTCCTTGAGAACCACCTCTTGCATAGGAGGGTTCAAACACCTTTGATGCTCGATGCTAGGCTTGTAGTCTTTAACTAACTGGATTTTGTGAGAGCATATCCCCAGAGCAATATCAATGGTATCTGCAATAGTCTATCCAATAGCCCTTTTAAACTGCTTGAGTACAGTCACAAGGGCGTCTACTTGCCCCTCACTCAAGTCTGTGGCTATGATGAGCGGTAATGTCACAAGGGTGTCTACTTGCCCCTCACTCAAGTCTATGGCTATGATGAGCGGTAATGTCTTGTTATCTCCTAAGAATGCATACTTCAAATGTGATGGAAGTGCTTTCAATTACAGCACTAGTGGCATCTCTATAGAAGGTTTTGTGGGTGGCATCTCCCGGTTCTTCAAGTCTAGCTCTAACTTGGTCTGACGTATAGGGTTGAATGGCAACCCAAGAGCATTTAATGTCTCCTCATAATCTGGGATACTATCACTGTCAAAGTTCATCTCGATTTCCTCCAAAGTGTCAACTCTAGTCGTAGCTCAACAGGTACTTCTGACTCATCATCATCATCAATAGTTTCAATCACTAAAACTACCCTTAAATTACAGTTCTACCTTTCTTGTTGACAAACATGAAACACGACCTCTTCTTCCCCAACTTCGAATGTGAGTAGCCCTTTCTCCATATCAACTAGAGTGAGACATGTAGCTAAGAAAGGCCTCCCCAAAATAATAGGTATTGAAAAATCAACCGCACAATCAAGTATAACAAAATCTGCGGGAAATATAAATTTGTCTACCCTTACCAACACATTATAAAGCACTCCCATGGGTTTCATGACTATTCTATCTACCTTTAGTAACCACATTTTTATAGGAGTGGGAGTTCCCAAGCCGAGTCTCTTGATGATGGAAAGCGGCATCAAAATGATTCTAGCACCCAAACAAAAAAGTTCTTTAGCAAAGTCTACCTCTCCAATGGTGCATGGTATAGTGAAAGTATATAGTTTTCACACTTTTGGAACAATGACTTGGTAGTGATGGCACTACAATGGTAAAGATCACATGAAAGATCTTGACTCAACATTTGCTTCTTTATGACCAAATCCTTTATGTACCTTGCATAACTCGGAATCTTCTGTAAGGCTTCAATCAAAGGGATGTTCACCGATAGTTTCTTGGGTATTGACAGGATGTGCTCGAGCTTACTCTTCTCTTCCCTCTTCTTGATTCTTTGAGAAAAGGTGGAGGAGGTCTCGAGAAGGTCTTATACTTCCTCAGTCTCTCACCTTCTTCAACTACCCCATTCTTCACATCATTGTTTTTCTCGGCTACACCCCTCCTCATGCTTTTTTTATCATGTACATTTTCTACTTCGACTAGCATGGAAGGGTCAATGATACTTATACCTCCCCTAGTTGTGATTTCCATGCAATGTCCCTCATTCTTAGGGATTTGAATCGTGTTGCTCAACAAAGTATGATTTTGGCGTTGATTTAACTGAAGGGAAACTTGACCCAAATATTGGTCGAGTTGCTTGATGGCTACCGAATGAGACTCGATCTTTTGGTTGATACTTGAGATATCCAATTTCATTCCTTTCAAAGTCTCATTTTGGTGATCGACCTTCTTCAACAACTTATCAAACATTTCCTCAATCCTTGAATTGCTAGAACCAGCTTCGCGATTCTGAGGAGGCACATAAGTACCATTCCTATACCCATCTCTTCGGTCCCACTCAGCTTTTGGGACCCTATCTCTTTCAAAATAACCACCATGGTTATCTCTATATGCACTCTCTTGGCTGTAGTTCTGACCTTGATTTTTAGAACCTTGACGCCAATAGTCTGGATTGGACCCTTGGGCATAGTTCTGAAAACCCACCGCTTGCTCTCTAACAAAGCAAGCATCTTTATCATCATATGACTCACCATACACGGGCACTCTTGGAGGTTGGTGCAAGACCGCATGAACACTTTCTTGAGTTTGTTTCACCACCAAGTCCACACTAGTCCCGAGTTGAGTAAGTTGTTTTATGATCTCGTCATTGATTTTTTCTTGATCCGAACTAATACTCACCGCACAAGAGCTTCTTGTAGTAGCTCTCTCCCTTTGGCGCTATGCTCTATTGGTCTTCACTACTTGCTCCATTCTTTCCACTATCCTTTTTGACGGTTAGTCTAAGAACATGCCTCCCATGATTTTGTCGGCATACGCTTGATTATTCTCATCAAAAGCCCGATAGAAAATTTCCAGTAAGGCGTCATCCATAATCTTATGGTCAGGAACCATTCTCAAACACTTGTTGAACCTCTCCCACGTTGTGCTAATCGAATTTCTTGCAAATTGCTCAAAATTATTGATTTGGTCCTTGAGTTTGAGGTTTTTGGACCTTGGAAAATATCGCTCTAAGAAGGCTCTTTGCAATTCTGTCCAACTGGTAATTGAACTCTATGGGAGTTCTGACAACCATATTGGTTCATTTACTGTAAGAGGTAGAAGGAATACACATAACCTAATAGTATCCATCACACTTTTAAATACAATTGCAACATTATGAAGATGACTGTAAGGATCCTCAGTAGGTAACGCTGCAAGCAAACCACCGTTCTGAAGTATTTGGAGTAATCCACTTAACCCTATGAACTTAGTGTCTACCTCTAGTGGTGGAAACACTATATCACCTGTAACTTCCATGGCCATAGGATTCAACCGATATTGATTTTAACTCTATGCATTCTCGTTGATATCCCTATGGTGTGGCCTATTTTTCCATGGTGGTGGATTCTCCTCTCTACCCACATCATCATAATGTCGATCCATGGCTTCATCAACCGTAATATCCATGTTTTCTTGGGTAACACGGTGGACCTCAAGATTAATTGGAGCTAAGGATCCTCCTTGGCTCTTTGTGTTGGGCATACACAAAGCATACCCTGCAAAAGATACTAAACAACAAAAATAAAAAAAAAGTAAAATACAAGAGAATTAAGCAATCAACACTTGAATTAATTATTAGTGAAATCAAGTCAAAACCTCGTCGTGTTCCTCGACAATGACACTATTAATTTTGTTCGTGCTCAGATAGTACCTCTCACTTTGAGGATAAAGTGCTTGTTGTCAAATATAAAACCTTACCATAAGTTAGGGTCGAATCCCAATGGAATACATGGTTTTGCCTCATTGATTCACCAACAATCATTTCAAGCATCAATTAACTATATTCTCAATTAAAGGGGGGAGGGGTTGAAATGATTTATAAGAAAATAAAACTATACTAAAAAGCCAAAGAGACAGTCAAATTGGAGAGAAATTTGGGAAATTGTGTTCCCCATGATTCACTAACTCAAACACCTCGGATAACACAACCTAAATTAGGACATTGCATGTAGGATGGTAACTTAGGTTCTTCCAATACTTGGGCAAAGGTGAAGGTCGAATTTCACTATGGTGCTTGGCCGGATACCTAAAATGAACCCAAAAAGTGCCCAAAAATGTGACTCAAAAGTACCCATAATCGTAATTTCCACATATCTCAAAATACATATATGATATCAAAAATCCGACTTCATATTTGTGATCAGGGGAAAAATTAAGTGGAGAATGGGTCTAACCTCAATTTTAGACCAACTATATCAAAATTTGAAATCCAAAAAATGCAATTTACAGAGACGATATGCGCCCCTGGCGCGACGCGGCTAGGATGCAGATCAGTGTTAAATTTTGCCAGTTTTGTATTTCGGTCCAAGGCCTTTGGGTCTTGGGCATAGGCCTCCCCATGCGTAAAAATACATATACTTACTCATATTTCAACTTCCTATCATACAAGACATTCCCCTAAACCCTCTCTAACACTTAGACAAACATTTCACTCAAAATCAAGGATGCCAAACTCATTCCGGATCTTAAGGAATTAACTCAAGCTTCAAGTTCTCAATCAAATTTTCATCAAGAAATTCTCCAAAGTTGAGGTATATGTGTTTCAACCATTGGGTCTCTTTACCCATGGTGCCCAACCTTTTTATATATATTTCCTGTTTTCAAGTAGATTATTTATAGGTATCTCTTACTATGAAAGTTGACTATAAATTATGTTGGGGTATCATAAACGTGTGACTATTGAAGCATGTTTTGAGCTATGAATCTATGACCAATTATGTAATTTGATGATGGGTTTTGATATATCTTGCATGAGGGTATTACAAAGTGTTGATGGGTGGTTTTATATTGGTTTTTCTCACAAGATTTCACTCATGAATTGCATACTTTTGTACTAGCATTACACAACCTTCAAGTGTATTATAAAATATGCGGTTATAATTTCTTGAGCTATTGAAGGTCTATTGAATGAACATATGAGTTAAGTGACTTTATGATGATGAAGGAATGTATATATATGTTGATTTCATGAATAGTATATATAGTTTTGCAAGTTGACCACCCCTCGTTCGGGGGATGGTAGGCCCAAACTACCATGTTGGGGGTATATACCTCAATCGCCTCCCTCAGGGGGTGGTAGGCCCATGCAACCATGATTCGGGGGTTTATATGTCAATCGCCTTGCTCGGTGTGTGGTAGGCCCGTGCAACCATGTTTGGCGATTTATACCTCAATCACCTCGCCAAGGGGATGGTAGGCCTTGGTGTCTATTATCATGGTCTCTTACTACAAATGTAATATGTTCTATATAAGCATGTTTCCTTCAAGTATCATTAATGAATGCCATATTACTATATGCTCATTTATTGCCTAATTATGCATTTTTATTATGTTGCCTATCTCTTGTTGCATTGTATCCTCCATACTTAATATATTCAGACGTACTAATACATACTCTATACCTACATGATGTTACCATGTAGGAACTGGAGCTCCACTTGACCATCTTCCTTCTCCACATGGCTAGTACTAACTTTGAAGCAAGTTTGGTGAGTCCTCCACCCCAAGGACAATATCGTTTAATCTTATGTTATGAAAAGACTCTCTCTATCTTATTATATACTTTTGACTATGAGGGTGAAACCTGGAAAGTTGTCTTGGCCCTCGCAAAATTCTAAGTCTAGAGGTGTTGTTGGACAAGTTATGTAATGATGCTATGAGCTTTGATTCTCTTTATTCTTGTATGTTTTAAGCTATGAAAGACTCCCTTAGTCCTTTTGCCCTTTTTCCTATCATCTTATTGTTGTTTAATTTCTTCTGCAACCAAGGATGTATCATGATACGTTAAAAGGCTTGTTTGGGGTACTTTTGGGTTACCCATTCGCCGTGTCACGTCTAGGCCCTAGGCTTGGGTCGTGAAAAACTTTGTATCAAAGTTCTAGCTTTTTAATTGTCCTCGGCATCCAATGCACTACATCGATTAGAGTCTTATTCATGGTTGTGTTTTTATCACGACTATGAGTAAGAGGCTATGAGACATTTTAGGAAGTGTTTCCCTTTGTACTGATCTATGTCGTGCTATAGAAGTTAGGTAAGATTCCCCTATAATGAATATTCTTTGCCATTTTTAGATCATGCCTAATACAAGAGTAAAAAGAGCCAGCGCACCCGAGGAACAACCGGCTCGTCCCGCTCCTCAAGCTCCTCAAGATGGCGGAGTGGCTTATGAGGAATTCTGGGATGCTATCACCATGCTCACCCATTCCTTGACTAATCAAATAAATCAAGTGTCCCAAGCCCCTCATTCTCCCACACCACCTTCAACGGTGAGAGACTTCACTAGAATGAACGCACAGGATTTCCATGGGTCTAAAGTGGATGAGGACCCATAGAAGTTTATTGATGAGGTATACAAAGTGTTGGCTATTATGGGTGTTAGATCAGAGGAGAAGGCAGAGTTGGTGCCTTACCAACTCAAGGGGATGGTTTATATATGGTATGGCGAATGGAAAGCGGAGAAGGAGAACAACAATGTGATTCTTCGGGAAGATTTTAAGGCAGCATTTCTCAGCCGGTTCTTCCCTCTTGAGCTTAGGAAGGCCAGAATGATGAAGTTCATGAATTTGAAGCAAGTATCTATGAGTGTGAGAGAGTACGCCCTCAAGTTCAATTAACTCTCCAAATATGCTCCACAATTGGTTGCCGACCCAAGGTCTAAAATGAACAAATTTGTGATGGGGGTATCTGATTTGGTAAATAAGGAGTGTCATGTCGCTGTGTTGATAAGTGACAAGGGTTTGTCCCACCTAATGACTTATGCCGAACAATTGGAGTGGGAGAAGCTTAGAAAAAGGAGAAGTGGTGAGGCCGAAAAGGGCCCATTTTGATGGTAGATCCAAAGTCCTAAGGGTGGTCGGTTTCATTAAGGCCAAGGGTCTTCGTATGCTCCTAATAGAAGGTTTGCCAATGACAACCCAAGGGTCCAAGGTGATGGGGGTGTGATGCCTAATGCTATGTGTCTAAAATGTGATAAGGGTCATAGTGGCCCATGCTTGAGGTATAGTAGTGCTAGTTAAAGTTGTGGGGAAGTGGGGCATAAGGTGATGGATTGCCGTCATAACCTGAACAAGGATGAAGATGTTTGTCCACAAGGTTGGGGTACAAATGTGGTTCCTTTGGGGAGAGGATGTCAACAAAGTGGTGCCCCAAGGCACAATCGACTCTTTGCTCTTGAAGGGAGGCAGGGGGTAGATGAGGTACCCGATATTGTCACCGGTATGTTAAAAGTCTTTGATTTTGATGTGTATGCATTGATAGACCCAGGTTCCACTCTTTCGTTTGTCACTCCCTTTGTTGCCAAAAGATTTAGTGTTGAACTAGAATTATTGTGCGAGTCATATGAAGTGTCTACTCCCGTTAGTGCAACTATTGTTACAAGGAGAGCCTATAAAAATTGTCCCATTTTCATTTTGCATAAAATATTGTCTTGTGATTTTGTTGAGTTGGATATGGTGGATGTTGATCTCATTCTTCAGATGGATTGGTTGCATGCATACTATGCTTCTATTGATTGTAGAACCGGTAGGGTCAAATTTCAATTCCCAAATGAACCCTTTTTTGAGTGAGAGAGTTGTGATGTGGTGGTCAATGGTAGATTTATTTCTTGCATTAAACCCCATAAGTTGATTTCTAGGGGATGTCTCCATCATCTTGTTAGGGTTAGGGATATTGAGTCCAAAGTCCTTCCTATAGAGTCGGTTCCAGTGGTAAATGAGTTCCTTGATGTCTTTCCTAATGAGCTTCCTAGTGTTCTTCCCTAAAGGGAAAGACATTTTGGCATAGACCTCCTCCCCGATACTCGACCAATTTCTACTCCCCCTTACCATATGGCCTCAGCGGAGTTAAAGGAGTTGAAGGAGCGATTGAGGGATTTGTTGGAGAAGGGTTTTCTTAAGCCTAGACATTCACCTTGAGGTGCACCATGTTGTTTGTGAAGAAGAAGGATGGTACTCTTAGAATGTGCATTGACTGTCGGCAACTTAATTGGGTCAACATAAAGAATAAGTATCTTCTACCAAGGATTGATATCTATTTGACCAACTTCAAGGGGCTATTCACTTCTCTAATATTGATCTTCGATCCAGATATCATGAAGTGAAACTGAGGGAGTGTGATATACCTAAAACGGCCTTCCGGAATAGGTATGAGCATTATGAGTTTGTGGTTATGACTTTTGGGTTGACCAACGCATCAGCTATCTTCATGGATCTTATGAATAGGGTCTTTAAACCCTACCTTGATTTGTTTATGGTGGTTTTCATTGATGATATCTTGATCTATTCCCATAGTGAGGAGGAGCATGTGGGTCATTTGAGTGTGGTGATACAAAAATTGAGGGGGACAGAAGTTGTATGCCAAGTATGAAAAATGTGAATTTTGGTTAAGAGAAGTTGCTTTTCTAGGTCATGTGGTGTCAGGGGAATGTATTAAGGTGGATCCTAAAAAGACGGAAGTGATTAGAAATTGGCCTAGAACTTTGACTCCATCGAACATTAGAAGTTTGTTTGGCTTAGCGGGTTACTACCAGAGATTTGTGAATTCGTTCTCTTCTATTGCATCTCCTGTGACTAAGTTGATCCAAAAGAACGAAAAATTTGTGTAGATCGATGAGTGTGAAAGGAGTTTCCAAACCTTGAAATATAAGCTTGTCTCCACTCCTATCTTGTCTCTACTAGAAGGGATGGAAGGGTTTGTTGTGTATTGTGATGCCTCACGAATTGGTTTGGATTGTGTTTTGATGCAAAATGGTAAGGTGATAGCTTATGC